>JAOSBM010000006.1:7134107-7145501 GCA_027568955.1 Erythroxylum tenue
CGTGGCTTCCACGCCAACAAAACCCTTTGGTCAGGGGTTCGAGTCGCAACTCCACCCTGACAGACCAAAGGGACAATTCCTTAGATTTGGGCAGATCCATAAGCGGGGGCCACTTCCCTGTGGGCTTCGGAACCCACCCAAACCAAAATTATTTATAATTTAATTAATAAAATAAAATTATTTATAATTCTTAGCAGTAATTAATATTTTAAATAATATATATTTAGTTAATAATAAATCAAATTATAAAAAAATAGAAAACAAGAATCACCATTTCGTTTTTATAAAATTTGAAAACAATTAAGAATTGAAATAAATTGGATTTTTATTAAGTTTTAAAACAAAAATTAGAAATATAAATACAAAAAGCAGAGCTTAGACAACCATAGAGTCAGAAGCATTTCTTGTTCCAATTTTGGACCTACGACTCAGCTCAAAATCGATTTGGGTCCATATTCTTGAAGCCCAAACCATATTAGAAAGATCGATGTGAGCTTTTTAGGCTTTTGAATCGTCACTGTTGATCAAAAAGCTACTAAACTACAGATAACCATGATTGTCCTGATTTTATAGTTTTTCTTGCTTTGCTTGCCCAGATTGATTGATTTAGATGTCTGATTTCAGCCGACATCACCACAATGCCTACGAGAAGTTTAACAAATGAAATCATCTCTTCGTTTATGATGCCAACTCTCCCTCACAATCACCGCCTTCAAATATTTGATTCTTCTTTTTGTTTTGCTTTTTTTTTATATCAACCTTTGCACCCGTTCTGTCAAGGTCTGTCCGCTCGTGTCTTGTATTAATTATTGGACTTGGGCGTATTCTCCTGATTCCTTTGTTTCTACTTGTTTGTTCTGCATCCGAGTTTGCTGCTACACTACATTGGATTTGGTGAACTATAAAAGGATCTAGTGACTTTAAACAGTGGGAGCAAATTTCGAGTTTTTCTTATCTTTTATTTTAAGAAGAGTTCGGTAATGATATTTGATAAGGTAGATGCGAGGAAGAGCATAAACTAAGAGAAGGTTGAAAATTTTAAGATAAAATTAATTCAAAATTATAATTGATTGAACTAATTATAATTTATTTAAAATAAAAATATTAAATTAATATTAACATGAGATTTAATTGAAAACTTTTTAAGAATTTGTTAGTTTAAAATTAAATTTAAATAATTTTAAAATCTTTAAAGTTTAAATTATTAGGTTTTGAAAAAGTAAGAATACAAATTTAAAACACAAAAATTTAAACCTCTCGAACTTAACGTCTGAAAGCAAGGTTTTTGCGAGATAACAAAATCGTTTATTATAATAAGAGACTAATGTTATGAATACTATACGGGTATTGATATCAAATTTAGTTCTAGTATGATACTATACGGATATGGGTACATTTTCAGTATTTTTAAAATTATAAAATAGTTTTTAAATTATAAAATAGTACAATAATATATTGTATTGTATAATTTATAATTTTACATCAACCTTTCTTAAAAAAATCGTAACAATAGAATTTTTAAATAACAATCTATTTATTTCTATTAATATTACTTTTCAAATATTTCACATATAAACAATAACCACAATTAATTTGAAAAATCATTTAATCAACATACCAATATATAATTAAGGATAATACAAAGTACTTAAAATGTTACAATTTTATCATATAATAAATAACAATTACATAAAAAATTTAATAAAAAGAATAATAAAAATCTTTGACTCTCTAAGTATTACAACAAGAGTTCGTGCTAAGGAAACAACTAATAAGAAGTTATATATATAGAATTTAACATGTACATCAAATATAATAAAATAAAATAAAATAAAACCTTGGAATTTCATTCAATCGAATGTCCGCTCAAATTATATTGACCTTAATTCTCATTTGGTGCAAAATTCTCATTACTGAAAGGAGCTTCATTATCACTATTTAAATTCATTGCTCTAATTAATATTTCAATACTTTTCCATCAAAGATTATCTTCTAATTCATTCTCATCTATCAAATTCGATTCTTAAAAAATTCAATCCGCTAAAAGATCAGTATGGTCAAGACAAATTAGATCCACAGAATTTCTTGTTTTATTAAGAGTCGTAATAAACAAAAAAATAAAATTATTAAGAATTACAAGAAATTATATTCAATTTAGTAATGATAATAACTTACCTTTCTCAAAGCTTTCAGTTGTATTAAACAAAGACCAAGTCATTCAAGCTTTTGTATTATAATTTATTCCTTTTCTTGAAATGGATAAATTTAAATGTGTTTCAATTCTTTTTATAACCTGTTGCACTCACACAATGACACAGAATTTAAATTGCAAACCTTTGCAATTTTGGAACACTATTTTTGAATTGGTCCCACCAAATAACTGTAAGATAACAAAATTGATATCATAAACAAAATAATTTGACGATTAACTTCCAACAAGTAACAAAAGTGAAAAATATATATCCTTAGATTAAGCTTGCCTCTTTGAAGACATCCCAAAATCACCATAAGCGTCCTTATCAACATCTATTTGTGAGCTCATAAGATCTTACATCATTTTATTGGCAATAATTATTATAATAGGTAATAGCATTCCTCTATTAACTTCAATTTTTTTTTGTAAAACTTGGTTTAAAATAGATACTAGGATTAAAAAAATTCCTAGCTATAAACAAAAAAGCATAAAATTGCCTTTCTCATTTCTCATTGATGACTGCAAGATAAGGTATATATAAAGAAGACTTTTCTTTAGATTGACCTTGATTGTTTCATTCATCCCCTCCTTGACATTATAAAATTAACCTATTATTGCCTTCATCACTATCAACAAGGCGAAGTGCTTTTACCAAAGGCTCACAAATTTCAATGACAAATTGACATTGAGATCAAAATCTATGATCTTCAAGTATAATTTTGTAACTTCCAATCCAGCATTAGACCTAGCATACTGAGATACAAGCCACTTATCACTTGTAAACATTTGTCTTTACTCTTTCTTTATCAAAACAAAACACTAAAATGATTAAAAAAATTAGTTGCAAATCTTGTATTGGTAGGATGATATAACTTGGTACCATTAGTAAAATTCTTTCTCATTAAATTCAGGATCTATGCACGATTGTTGATGAACTTGGTCTCTCTTTTATTTTTTCCTTCTAAACATTCTCATCAATGATAGAAAAATATATAACATCTCCTATATTTTTCAATATCAGGTCAATGCAATGTCCAATACAAGAAGTTTAATAAAAAGAATTATACTTACTTTGAATTGAACAATATTTTCTGGCCCAATTTTATTAACAACTTCATCAAATATTTGAAACAGAGTATCATCATTTCTAACAAGGCCGGATGCATTAATATACTTCAAAAATGCTATCTTATTTTTAGAATAAACCAAAAAATTGAAAATAGACTCTTGTCTTCTATTTGTCCAACCGTAATACCTTATGGAACAACTAAAAATAGCCTAAGACATTTTTCTTTTATCCAAATAACTATTTATTTCATAAATAGTGCTACTCAAAAGTTTGAAGGAGTTTTATATCTTGGATCATAAGAGGCAATAATATCCACCATAGGTTGACAATAATAAGAAACATTGAAAAGTATACCTGAATCATACTACCATTTAATCATTGCCATGTCTACATTATGAGTCACTTCTCTAGATTGTAAGGCACTAAGGATTGAAGTTTAAGCTCCAAAAGCTATTCATAGCGTAAAAAAGTTAGACATCTGTCTTCTTGTTTTTCTTACATCAGGTGCAACATTACTATTTTGTTCGGTAGGAAAACTACATTCAACATCCCCACTATCATCTTGACCACCACAAAAGGAACTTCCACTTCCAACTTCATAGTTTAGTTTTTTCTTTCTATCTTTCTCATACTAATACCCTCCAAGTAAAGTCTTCATTTGTTATTTCACATTATGACTCACTTTCTTACAAGGTTTCACATAACCTTTGATTTCAGTTAAATGCTTCTTTAATATGGTGATTCCCTCACATTTCAAATATTTGTTGCAATATAAACAAATGTTATGATTCTTCATTCCATGAACTAATCTAGTATGAGCCCAAGCTAGATCATCAAACCTTCTTATAACTAAAGTGACTAAATTATTAGGAGCACTTGAACTTATCTCCATTTATCTGTAAAAATAAGTGTAATTGAATAAGTATAATAAAGTAAACAAATAACACATGCACCTCTTGATCGTAAACCAGTAAATAAACATAAGTCATTAAATGAATAATCAAATTATCACATCCTAAACATGTATCACATAGCTATCCATGACATCATTATGGCATACAACATACAACCAAGAGTTAGGGTATATACAACTAACATACAACTCTCTTTTAATGTATATATGTTAGTATACATTGACAACTAATAAGTATCGATACAAAAGTATCACTAAATAAGTATCACTAAATATCTTAATTTAAGTGAAATAAAATATTATGTGTTAATTAACTTTTAATGTCAAAATTTTCTATTTTATGAGGGACCTCAACTCAAGGAACTTTCAACTTTTAAGAAGTGTAAAAGAAAGATAATATTAAAAATACCTTTAAAAATCTAAAACTCTATCAAAATTTAAGTTTAAATCAAATCTTTTTATATAAACTCTCATGACATAAACCAAATACACTGAATATTCAAATAAAATTAATAATTGAAAGAATGACAAAAAATTATTATGCTAAAGTAAAATAAAGAGTTAAATTAAATGAAATAAAAAAACAAAATTAAGTTATGTCTATAACTCTATCAAAATTTAAGTTTAAATCAAATCTTTTTATAAAATCTCATGACATAAACCAAATACACTAAATATTCAAATAAAATTAATAATTGAAAGAATGACAAAAAATTATTATGCTAAAGTAAAATAAAGAGTTATTGTCTAGCTTCTCATTCATTCTATGGCTCACTACCGTAAACAAGCTTAGTATTATGGATATACTTTCTTTCCTAATTTCAAATGAGGTTTATGTCCTTTGTAACTCAGGACAAGAGAATAAGGACTACTTGTTCTTTGAGTGTCCCTTCTTTAAAGACATTTGGTCTTGGATAAGACATAAATGTTTGTGGTCCCTAAGCAAGCTTCAATTCACAATGATATTGCAGTGGTTTATTAGACTAAAGTCCATTTCCCATCCTAATTCTATTATCTGTCTACTTTCCTTTACAACTAACATTAAGGAAATATGGGCAGAAAGGAACATACGGAGGTTCCAAAATATAAGTAGAAATTCACATCAGATAAGAGAGTGCATTTTGCTAAAGTTAGAGAATAGGTAATCTCCTTTACCTTTATCAAGGAGTGCTCATCCCAACTTGCTAATGTATGGTGAATATAGAGAAACATGCATACCAAAAGTAGCATGAAGTTTTTTGAAGCTAATATTTCTTAATAATATGGAAGGCACTAAAGGCGAACTTACCGTTCAGTTGACGAAAGGAAAATGCCATCGAGGTTGGAAATGGTGTTCGAGACACTCAACTAATGTCCTGGTACATAAAGAGACAAGAAGGGAAAGATGATTGAAGTGTGAAATACAAAGAAGAGAAACATGAGTTTATAGAGGATTTGTCTTACCTTTTAATCACCAAAGGATAGGCTGGAGCGTTCATGGTACAAGGGTAGGCAGAAACCTAATTGCTTGGACAGTTACCTAATCTGTCTCTATGCTCATTCTTGGCGCCTCAAGAGGGTGGAGATCGTTGATACTCCAACCCTAATAGGGAAAAGTTGAAGGAGAATTGTGGGGATTGGGATTTCAATTTCCCATTTTGGTATTAACGATGGGTTTTAATTTGTACATTAGAACGTTGTCGTTTATGTGGGGCTAGTTATCTAGGTGTAACGTTGTCGTTTTGGTTTATGGGTGAGTCTTTTGTCTCCCTTAATTTTGTATTCCTTTTCTATCTTTAATCAATATTATTTAATTTCTAAAAAAAAGAACTAAGGTTGAAGCTGCGTGTAGGAGTTTGAAAAAAGGGAACCATTAACCCTAATAAATATTTTTTTTCAATCTCAGTCCCTAAAATTTTCAATTTTACAATTTTCTCCTATAATAACCCAATTTTTTGGGAACCAGTTGGTGCTGAAGATTGGTACAGTACCAGTAAGTCACCTAAGGACTTGTGACGCATGAAATTCTGGTGAATCAACTATGGCTAACAACGCAGTATATTAATTGTATAGTTGTGAAGCATTTATAGGCTTGATGAGGCAATTGACATGCGATGTGTCACAATGAACATAATAGGATTGTGTTTCTTAGCAATTGGCATTTGCCAACGCTTAATTTATTGCTATAATGTGCTTTAATATGCTGCTCATTGCAACTTACACTTTAGAGCTGACTTGATTCTATTTCTTATTTTTAAGTTATGTTTAGTTCTCAGTCTCTTTGTGTAAGTTTATGTATAATTTTAACTAAAAATAAAATTTTATTTAATTATTAAAATCAATTTAATTATACTTTTATTATTTAAAATATATTTTGAATAAATATAGTTTGATTTTTATAATTTTAATCATATAATATTTATCAATAAATATTAATTGTTACTTTACCATATTTTATTCAAAATAAATAACTAAATAAATTGTAATACCCAACTCTCACAGGACATGTACCCGACATCCTGAGTGATGTCCGAGTACATACCCCGCAAGGGGTGGTATGCTAGAACAGTCAAACAATCGAAACTCATTACAAATTTTTTTTAAAACATCACTCTCATATTTAGGAAATCAATAACCAAATTGGGCTTACTTTTTTCATAAACATTTTCATTCACAATTGTTACTACATTCATTGATCAATCTCATTTGCAAACATTTCCAATTTCAAAAGTTGTTACAAAACATAATTATTCAAATAACCAAGGTACAATAATTGTGGAATAAATAATTTGATACAAAAATAAGGAAATACAAATGCAGATGCGAACTGACCTTAACCTCTATCTCTTACTCGAATGCAGTGGCTTGACTCTAATTTGTCAAACTGGAGATCTTCTTTAAGCCTAAAAAATTTATGTTGCAATTTTGGTGACTTTTGTGAACTCAGTGAGTTAACCATCCTCGATGGTTCACTCATATCATATAGCACATCAATTCATACAGTCACATAATTCACATCATTTTATTTATCATCATGTAGCATCAACACTTTGTTCACAATTTTTACATTCTCATTCAATACAATTCAACAATCAATTTAAATTATTCGAAGAATACATATTAAATGTATATGCAATGCTCATGAGACTCATTTTCGATTATTACGTTGTTGTGACCGAATGCTTATAACTGTCCCGTATCCATTGTGGATACCGGGCTCATTGATAACTGTTTTTTATCCATTGGGAATATAGGGCTCATTATACATAGCGAGCCTTTAGCTCTTAATCACATTCTGAGCTTTAAGCTCTTTTTCGGTGACTACTTAAGTCACAATTATCATTATTTGTTCATGCATTTATGTAATGAAATGCATCACATATATTAGGTCAATCAAAAGTGCTCAATATTACACAGTCATATTCACTAATGCATTCTCAGCCATATTTGTCATCGGACCTTGGTTCGATATTCAACATAAATGTTGAGAATCATTTATTTCGTCAAATTCACATACAAGGAACACTTTCGATATGTCATTCATGCATCAAATGCCTCGGGCATTCAATGTCCGGAATCAACGCTATCAAATTCACTAAATAACTTAATACATGATTTAAAATAAACAATTAATTAAGTGAGACCATATAGGTTACTCACAATACGCTCCAAATTAGCATTAGCTTCCATGATCCAAAAACGTATGGATGCGGACATTTTATCTTGCATATCAACATTATGCAATACACACATTGCACACACATCATTAATTGCACAATTACATAAACATTTAATTGTACACATATGTACATGTGTCATGTATAATACATGCTCAATTTGACTATTCCAGGTATGTTTCCTTAATCACGTCTCTTTATCAATCAAACCTTATGATTTATATATGTCTATCTTATTCTTAGGTTTACACCTCAAGAACATTTGGTTACTTTAATGTCATAGTTCAATTACTCGTCATTTCTTTTCTAGCATTATATGCTCTCATAATATCCAATTCTGATTCACCTTTAATTATCACATATTACTCAATTCTTTTGCATCACAACTCCTATCATATGAACATCTTCATTCCCATTATACACATGCCTTTGGTACTTTGATAGCAACAATTCATTCTTTAAGTTATAACATCATCAATCGATCATTCCATCTTTTCTCAAATTTTCAGGCCAATTTGCATGGTCATTAAGACAGAAGAATGAAGTATTTAGACAATACATTCTTCTGAAAAAATTATCCTCCATGTCTTAAGTTTCTAATGAAATAAAGTTAATACAATTCGGTTCAGTATTCTACAAGTTATACGTAAAATACTTCAGACTGTACTCAAACTACAACTGTACTCAGTACTCTACTTCAAGCCAAATTTCAAAATCCTTAAAGACAAAATTCAAATTAGATTTCTTCATGAAAATTGTATCCATATGTCTCTAATTTAGTCTAAACTTAAAATCATCCCATTTGTATATAGATCAAGTTATGGCTAAAATACAGATGTCTGTTCAATGAAAACACTCCATTTAAGAAATTACAGCTCACTTCATCATTTTCATCCTAAACTCATTAATCAATCATTATCAATCCTTTACTAATGAATTAATATGGCCATGAAATTTTTTGGAGAGGAAATACAATGTGTGAGGATTTTATGGTTCAAATTTCAAGTCAATCGAAGGTTTAGAGAATAAATTATGATCAAAAGAGTGAAGGATGTTCAAAATTGTCAACTATCAGTATGCCTTCACTGTCACGATCATGCTTCCAATTGATCATCCTCTGTCACAATCTTGCAAGCCCTTAATGACCCCTTTCTGTCACGATCGTGCATGATCTTGCACCACCTCTTATTCAAGCTTCATTCCAGTCTTTCTCAAAATAGAGTTTCGGGTCAAGTTTTCATGGCCATTTTGAGAAGGAAAATGAAAGATTTACGCAAAAAATTCTTCTAAACAATTGTTCCTTTATGTCCTAAGTTTTTAATGATACCACTTTCATGCAATTTGGTTTAGTATTATGTAATTTATACCCAAAATACTACACACTATTCCCAAACTGCGACAGAATCCAAAAACTCAACTTTAAGACAAATTTTGAAACTTTTAGAGACAGAATTAAAATTATATTCCTCATGAAAAATATAGCCATATGTCTCTAGTTTAATTCAAACTTAAAATCATCCAATTTTGATGTCTACATATCAAAATATGGCTAAAATACAGATGCATGTCCAATGGAAACATTACAGCTATCATACTCTAGAAATTCTTCTTTTACTTTTTCCAGATTTTTAACTCCTACGTTTCACATCTAACACACCTTATGCATAAATCATCTTTTCTATTTCATTTCCTCTTTATTCTCAACTCATTATCATTCATAAACAATTTATATTCCATGATTGATCATGAACACTAAAAACATAACATATACATATACACCTTTAACATTAACTTTCTGCACATGTTTAACTTCATTTCCACTTTCATTTCACTTCTAACTATCACTTTAATTCTTCCCATTTGAAGACACTACACTAGCCTTTATTTGGCTTTAAACTCATTCTAGTTCATCTTTATAATAGCTACCAATAATCCACGTGATCACGCTCAAAATAGAACATGAACATATATTATCATGCATGTTTCACTCAACATATCAAGAAGAATAACATACTACTTACTTATTTAAGCTTCAAGATCTTCAAATCACTCTTAACCCTAGCTCTCCTTGAACCACACGATCATCATCTTGCCAAAGTAGAATAGGTGAGTTCTTTATCAAGAAGAAAAGATAGCAAGAACTTTGAAGTAGCTAGTGATGGAAGAAAGCAAGGTTCAACTTTGATGCTTGGAGAAGAAAGTGTTGTGAGAAGGAAAGGAAGACGAAGATAATGAAGAAGGTTAAGAAGAGAAGAAGAAAGCAAGAAGCAAACAATTAAAATGTTCTTTCAATATTAAAAGACTCGTGGGTGAGTGTGTGGCACGGCAAGTGACAAGAGGTCACTACGTTATGGTTTCTAATGGGTTTTCTTTCTCAACCAGTCCATTTGTCTCCAATTTTTACTCCAGTTATCTTCCAATGTTCAACAGCATATATCATTAAATCCCAATGTTCTAAAAAATTTTACTACCATTTGACTCTTATTTCTACTACCATTTATCAATTATTCTACCACTTGATATTTTTCCTAGTTCAAAAATACCTTTAATTCTAGAAAATTCTCAAACTTCACCAAAAATTCTAAATCAATAATATAATTCACCAGATCAATTTTTAAGGCAAAAAGATTCACTATTCATTTCATAATCATATTAAAACAATCATTTATACCCAGAAAATATCAAATGAGTGCATGAACAAATCATTGTAGTGTGTACAATATTTCAGTTCATGTGTGTGTATGCTAATATTATGCATGAGCATGAAATGCACTTTTCTAATCTCTCATTGATGTCTCACATGTATCGACCGTATTTTAGGGTTCTAACTCTTAGTATAGAAACGAGATGATACATAAATAAGAAATTTATAAAACTTTGTTTGTAAAGTAGTATTTATTTACTAAATATAGTTTACTTATTAAAATTGATGTTTTTTTAAATTGATTATTAAAATTTTAAAATATTTTAGTTTATAATTTTTTGAAAATTCAAATTTAATGATTTTATAAATTTAAAATAAATTTATTAAATAATTACAACATTATTTTCAAATAAAGTAATAAAAGTTATGTTAATCATAATTCTTTTTGTAGCTAACATTAAATATCTAACTAAAATTTATTGAGTTAATAATAAAATCTTATAATGGAAAAATCAAAACTATTTTATTATAAAAATTAAGAAACTTTAATTGAACAAAAATAATATGTTTGAATTTAAAAAGTAAAAAGTAAAACAAAGTTAATATAAGGGAAGCTATTATTGCTCCCATAAATCTTTATTTATAAGTTCTTTTTTTCTTTGTCAGGAATGCTGATTGATTTTCTTTAATTGGTGGACAGACGTTTATTCTGAACCTATGGGGTGACTTTGTAATTCAATTTATGGATCGACAATTATTTGCGTACCTGTATTCATGATCGTTTGTCATGATGTTGGAATGAATCTTTATTTCCTCTTGTCTTCTTGCGTTAGAGAATTTCTCAATGGTTAAGAAAAACTTTCAGAAAACGTTATGATGAAATAAGTTATTTCAACTTATATAGCATCTCCAATGGAC
>JAOSBM010000006.1:7189215-7201043 GCA_027568955.1 Erythroxylum tenue
GTTACAATTCTAGGGTTAATTGATTGTGTTGATTAATTATGAAATTAATCTGAAATTTCGTGTTAAAATTTCTTTCATATTATGTATGCCACGGAAAATTTCATTTGAGATGGATTGGATGGGATGCTCATGCTGATGCCGATGCCGATGCCTTGCCTATTAAACACGTCGAAAGCAAAAGGATTTGAGAGTTAGGAGATTAAAGATGAGACAGTGCCCTTCGAATGTTATAAAATGATGAATCAACATGAAAATTCTGTTGTTTCACGTGTTATCTTTTGTTTAAAGTTTAAGGGACGTCATGTACTCTGCTCTATAATGTACATATCCTTAGTAATATGATTCCCTGCCCTGGTACCATCATCCTTGTCTTTTATCTATGTTTGTTGTTTAGAGGAAATTAGAGACAATTTGCACATAATTTTCACCAAGTTGGGGCACATAACATATAGAGACGGAATTTTTGATTTACCAATTGTGAAGCCATCATTTTCTAACGGAATATCTAGTTGAAAGCCAATCATCGTGAAAATGGAGTTAGCGTGAGTAACGCAGAGTCCGTGGATTTAGTTTCTAATTTTGACTCTAAGCTACAATTGAATACTGAGAAGCGACGACTATGAATTCTAAACGCTAATGCAATTGCAATGCAATCTGTCCTTTTTCTTTATTCCAAAATTTGGAATAATAAGAGATGCACAAAGTTACCGATACCCGTGTTCCAAGCAACAAGAGACTCCATCCCTCTACAAACGCTCCAAGTTGAAGGTGTCGCTTCCCTTTTTGGTCCACAATACATCCATACGGCGGTGTTACTAAGCAAAAAGTGCATTAAAAAACGGGAAGAGGTTCACGAGCTCCCTCTATCTACACAGTCAGACAGTCTTCACATAGCTCTTGTCGTCTTCTGGTTCCACCAATTTCAACTTTATTCACACACTCTTCTTTTATCTTCCCAAATGCTCACCTGAATTTAGTATATTTTCATACCATTTTTTAAGTCATGCATATTACCTTATTCTTACAAGCGATCAAAAATCAACCTACTGACAGTGTTTCGCCTTTCAGATATATCGAAGTAACGGAGGATTTTAATGTTTTTTCAAGTTCAGAGTGTTCTGAGCACATGCAAATTCAATGCCTTGAGATCCACACTAATTATGCAGGAACCATTAATTCATCAACTTAGGACCGAAAGAAAATGATCAAAGTCAAACGTAAACAAGAAGTCCATCTAAACCTGTTGTCGGATAAATCACGTTTTCACTAGGTTTTAGGGTCTCAATATATAATCTTCCTAAGATTCAGGCTTCAAATCTCAATTTTACGAGCTGAATTTCATTACCAAGAAACACAACAAAAGGTGGTCTTAAATAAATACTACTCTCTCCTATTCAAAATAAGTGTCCTTTTAGAGGAATGCACACTTATTAAGAAAGTTAATGAAATGTTTGATATACCCTCATTAATTACATACTAAATGTCTTGAAAATATAATATGTGTAATCTGTGTAATTAAGATGTGAGAGAAATTAAAAGATAATTTTGGAAGTAAAATCATAAACATGCATAAAAAGTCACAAATGACACTTATTTTAAATAATTAAAATCCCTCTAAAACAACATTTATTTTGAATAATTAAAACCCCTCTAAAATGACACTTATTTTAAATAGGAGGGAGTACATTATAGTAAGTAGTTATTACATTCACAAATACCAAATTTTAATTTTAGTTCCTATATTCAGGATCTGACCATAACGTCTGTTTGAAGTCTGTCCGTGTCTCTTACCGTATTCCTCTGCCTGTTTGTATCTAAGTAGAACCCAACCCAATTATTCTCCCTCGCGTTTTTAATTACATGAAATGCAAGAAACCGATAATATTAAAGAAATTTGAGTAAAAAAGTAGCTACAGTTATGGCAAACAACTAACAAAACCCGAGAACAGAAACCGACCCGATTCAGCCTCCTTCTTTCTCCATTAAAAAGGCACAACGAACAACCCCACACAGAGACGACAGATACATTGCTTAGTAACCAAGTGTGATTTTCTCTACTCTTTGGATATGTCCCATACTTTGTTCGCTTCTTCACTCCGTTTCTGATCACCATATACTTGGAAGACATTAAGACAGAGCGAGAGGAAAGTGTGTTCTTTGTTTCGCTTTTGTGGAAGATGCAGAAACGGCGGCGTAGAGCGGTGGTGGTGTTGAGGAAGATGATAACGTGCGCCGTTTGCTCAATAGCCATGGTGGCGCTCATGTCGGTTCACCTCCACGTGTTCCCTTCCTCCAGAGTCCCTAACTTTCTTGATCCTCATACGCTCCCTACTGCCACCGTATGTTTCCATTATCTCTGTTAGGTGTATCGTTCTTCACTTTCCTCTGGAACCTTCTTTCTGCTGCCGCTTGATGATTCACTGTACCTCCTGAAATTTTTGTTTAATTTTTCTTTGTGGTCTTTAAGCATTTTTTTTATTTATCTTTCTCTCTTTTTTTTAAAAAAAAAATTCCAGTTTTTGAATGTTTGATTGATACAGTATCACAGACTATTCGGAGTTGGTAAAATGGTCGATTAGAATAGGAATCCATTTTTCTTGTTTAACAAAATGGATTTGTTTTTACCTAATTGCGATTTTTCATGAGAAAGCTAATTAATTATGATGAAATTGAATTGGAATAACAGAGCTTAAGAGCTGAGGAAGGGCAAAGCTTGAGGAGCGAGCTCACTCCGCCTCACCGGTCCAAAGGGCCTCTTCCCTCTCACAAGGTCTTATTTATTCATACAACCAATCGGTATATTTTATATAGAACAGGTCTTTCATTTTAAACGAAGCAATCACAGATAATGCTAATTACTATGTGTATGTACTAGCGGAGATATTTCGTTTGAGTGTGCGTGTGTACATGTTTGATTGGCTAGAGGCTCGTGGGTGTAGTATGGATGTATGTACTAAGACAAAACAGTCATGCATCTTTCATGTTTTCACTCCTTTAGATTTGACAGTTTGGTGGTGCAACTGGGTATTCCGGCGTCGCTTTGCTATGGAAGAATCCACATAATCGCGGCTATGTCCCCTGTTCGCTTCCTAGTCGTGAATATAGTCGTAAGTTTCTTGCTTTGAAATATGATCTTGTGTTGCTCCTGATAAATCAGTGTATGTGATTTAACAATTCTTTTTCTGGTGGGCATGCAGCTCCTGCAAAGTCGAGAGGGTACCTTCTAGTTCATGCAAATGGTGGGCTTAACCAGATGCGAGCTGGGGTCAGCATCTATCCTTTCTTGTTTTAACAAATACTTTTCTTGCTTTTCCTGGTAGTTATGGTTCTATCAACCACCTGAATGTTGAAGCTTTCTGTTATGTTTTCTTGTTAGAAAAAAGATACAACTCATTTCTGCTTGCCTCCTAATTCTTTCTACTTTGCTTTTTTTCTATATGCACCTTTTCTTATTATGCTTTTCAAGCAGTTTTTAGAATTTCCATTTTCATATCCCCTCTGTGGAATTCTTCAAGCATTCGTATTGTTACATACTTTATAATCAGCTTGAAACAATTTATGATTTCTTCCTGTGCCCAGATTTTGGTTAAATCTTTGTTCTTTTCATGTTCCATATGCATTGATTCTTGCTCTTCAACGTCTCTCCTAAACGCAGTTCTCAGTTTCATGACATTGTTTTCATTTTCAAGATAATAATTGATCTTTATTAATATGTACTATTATCTTGACTAGTTATTAATTTGTTTCACATCTTTTTGTTTTTATATTCTCAAGATATTGTCATTCTGAAATGCAGATATGTGACATGGTGGCTGTTGCCCGTATCATAAATGCTACTCTTATAATCCCAGAGTTGGATAAACGGTCATTTTGGCAAGATTCCAGGTATTGTTGACTCTCTAAAAATTATTTTATTACACTTCATCTTCTCCATCTTCATGAGTTCATAACTTTGTTGTCCACTTATTCTGCAGCAATTTCTCAGATGTTTTTGACCAAGATCACTTTATCAATGCTCTAGCTACTGATGTGAAGATTATGAAAAAGCTTCCAAAGGACATAGTTGGTTCTGCCAAACTAGTTAAGCATTTTAGAAGCTGGTCTGGTTTGGACTACTACCAGGATGAGATAGCAAGCCTGTGGGAAGACTACCAGGTATATCTGTTGAAACAGTTCAGCCTGTTTTGCTTTCTTGGTCTAAACGTGTTTTGTCATTGCAATTAATCAATAGGTCATTCGAGCAGCCAAGTCTGATTCTCGCCTAGCAAATAACAATCTTCCTCCAGACATTCAGAAACTGCGATGCCGTGCATGTTATGAAGCCCTACGCTTTGCACCTAGAATTGAAGCAATTGGAAAAGTAAATGAGTATACATTTTTCTCTTCATGATTTAATGCAGTGTATGTTTCTCTTGCAACATACTTGATGGCTATCATTAAGAATTTTTTCACATTCACCTAATAGTTGTTGGTAGATCGAATGAGGTCCTATGGCCCGTATATTGCTCTACATTTAAGATACGAGAAGGATATGCTAGCTTTTAGTGGATGCACGTATGGTTTATCCCCTGTTGAAGCGGATGAATTAAAGACAATAAGGTACTAATATTTGTGCTGTAAGTTCCTTAGAAATCAATAAAATGTACTAGACTCTATATTGGTGATTAATCTGCTACTTGCAGAGAAGAAACTGTGCATTGGAAAGTGAAGGAGATTGATGCCAGGGAGCAGCGATCTAAGGGTTATTGCCCATTGACACCCAAAGAGGTTGCAATGTTTCTCACTGCTCTCGGATATCCATCAAACACACCCATATACATTGCTTCTGGAGAGATATATGGAGGTGATACTCACATGGCTGATCTAAGATCCCACTATCCCATTTTGATGAGTAAGGTTTGTATTTGTGATGACTTAGTCTTATTGATAGTTGTGCATTTCCCTTTTTGTTTACTGCTATTGGAGTTTATCTTTTGTCAAAAAGAAAAGAATGTGTCTTCCATAGATTGTAATACCAACTGCAAAGAGCTGTCATTCGAAAGAATTAAGTTTCCCCTAGTTTAAAAATGCCTTGGTCATGTAAAATTATACTTAGTAGTTACTTGCTCATTTCATCACCAAAGCTATAAGAATCCTCAAATTGAGTGGCAAATGGTAATGTTTGATTTCAAATCCATTGTAGTCTGATATAGTATAAATTAAAATCTCTCTCTCTTGCACTTTTAACACACAAAAAAGCCACATAAAGAAACAATAGGGGGTGATACATTTGTGTCTCCAATTGTTGATATTATGAGACATCAGGCGAAAGCGATAAAAAAATCGTATGTGGCTCACTGGCCATCCAGTGCTGATTTACATCCATCATATCATTATTTTTTCAGGAAAAGTTGGCCTCTGTTGAGGAGCTTGAACCATTTGCTGATCATGCATCTCAAATGGCTGCTCTTGACTATATTGTGTCAATTGAAAGTGATGTGTTCATTCCGTCGTACTCTGGAAACATGGCAAGAGCAGTTGAAGGTCATCGTAGGTTTCTGGGACATCGGAAAACAATTTCTCCAGACCGGTAATTGTCTCTTTCTGTTACTTATATTGATCAGCTGCTGTGAATTGTAGTTGCCTTTTGACTATCTCCAATTGTCAATAGGAAAGAACTTGTTCGTTTGTTCGATAAGGTTGACCGCGGAAAATTGAGAGAAGGGAAAAAGTTATGTTATCTGATCACAGAACTCCACAAAAAGAGGTATGTGATTCTGAAAATCCTCAAGCCTTCTATTTTTATATGTAATTGGTAACTGATCAAATGATACAGATATTTTAAACAATTTAGAGTATGATATGGAAAAGAATCCATTTCTTTAATCAGTCAACGTGTACAATTGCGTAAACATTAAGCTAAGTGCAAATTTTTCATTTCCTTCGTTGCCTTTGGTTGCTCAGACAAGGTGCTCCAAGGAAGAGAAAGGGTCCTATCACAGGAACAAAGGCCATGGATAGATTTCGGTCAGAAGAAGCATTTTATGTAAATCCTTTGCCCGATTGTTTATGTCAGAGATCATCAATGAATGTGAACACTTCTCTGGTAATCAAGTAGGCTTTGATGGCTGTAAGTGCAAGTTTCTTCATCAAAAAAATCTCTGGGCCTGCATCAATCGCAGCAAATCTATGAATCATAGTTCAATGAAGGTGCTGCTAGCTGGCTGTGACTTGGCTGGAATAAGGGACACGGAGCGCATGTATATATATATTTAGCTACCTATACAGCAATACCGAGGAAAAGGGACAATCTGATTAGGTGGAGAAGAGAGAATAGGACAACCGAATCTTAAAGCAGAGCCTTACAGACTGGGGTGGGCGATAAGCGATTCATTCATTGGCTATACACTTTAAAACTTTACAATATACATGTTTTTTCTTTTTTTAGGAGAAAGGTGCATGTATATGATTCATAGTCATTCAAGGCTCATAAAGTGACGGAATCATTATTTCTAATTTTCACAAATTCTGTGTTCTATTTCAATAATGTTGTTCGTCCCTCTCCCTCTATGATTTCTATATTTGCGAAAGAGAAGGTTTTGGTTGTTAACGTGAAGCCTTGGCCATACGTCTGTAATAAGTAACTTGTGAAATGTTGAACCAGACGTGACCTAAACCCGAACGACTTGATGGGCTGATGCTGAAATTGAATGGGTCTGAGGCTATCAGCTTCACCCATGAACGTTTACTCCTAGAATTTAGAAGTTATGCCCGTTGTTATCTTCGATCCTATTGGCAACCAGCAAGCGGTCATCGGTGAGAGCATTTCATGGATAGCCACATGGGCGGATTTTGGATTTTACAGATTTGTAAACAGGATGCATTTAGAAATCAAACCTGCAACTGGATTGGGAATAAAACTTTTAAAGTGGATATACCCAATTAATGTACTATGAAACCTGATTATGAGCTGGACTTAGAATAGAAAACAACCTACCAGATCAGGGGATGGGTGGCCCAATTGGAAGACACTTGAGGATCAGGAAAAGATAACACAAATCTCAGTGACAAACATGCGCACTCCACGACCATAGGCTCAACATATCTACTCTTTTGCTCTTAACTTTTACCAACTCCAAGCTCCTCTGCGTTACTGTTTTTGTGGCGGAGAGCAGTAGTTGAGGAACATGATGGGAGTTTCTTTCTTGTCCACAATGCCTTCTCTCGTTCACTTCCCATGTCTTGGAGCTACCACTCGATGTCCCTCCCAATCCCCGACTGTGAGTTTGGTTCCCTCAACCTTCTGCATTATAGAAATGTGGGCAAGTTTTCTGGTACAAGTTATATATAAATACTCCTGCTTCTCTTTATATGAATGAGAATAGGGTGCTATAAGGTGCAGTAAGATTGAAACTGATCTCTCTAGCGGAACCGGAGTCCGGCGTAGAGATGTTTTGAAATGCTTAAGTTACTCCATCGGTATGGTAAGAGATACTTTTTTTATTACTGAAAAATCAATTAGTTATATCCACAACGTTGGCAAACTTGAGGGCATAAACACAACTTTGCAAGAAAATTTTCGTATACAATGTGAGCCATAAATGTATCTTTTTCTTTTATACTCTTTCCTCTTAACTCATGTAATAGCTTGATCAAGCAGGTTGATGTAAGAAACCTTTATGACCATGTAAAAATTTTCTTCAGAAAACTCAGAAATCCAATTTGGAATGATATGATGATGAATTTTTGCCAGTTGTGATTTGATCATAGGGAATTATATCAAGCTCAGGATCCTTTGTCGAAATGGCTGATGCCGCTGACATCATCCAACGTAGACAACGCTCTGAATTTCAGTGTAAGTGCTTCAAAGATTAGCTTTCCATGTTATAAGACCAGCTGGAGTTCTGCCCAATTTCCTTTTCTTTCCTGCAGCAAATATCAGGCAGACCCTTTCCACAGCAATAAAGGTAATCGATAAGATCCTGTCTGCAAGCCTTGATTTATCTCACCATCCTTGCCTCGTGCTTTAAATTTCGCTGTTTATACATAAATCTCAGGGGAAACCTGAACTCCTCCCGTCTATACTTCAATTGGCACTTAACGATGCTATGACTTACGACAAGGTCAGACAAAACAGTTACCTCTGATTGCAGTGAAAAAGAAAAACAAAGTTGAAAAGAGAACCTAATTCAGTGACCTCCTTTGATTAAGTTTGCAGGCTACAAAATCTGGTGGTCCAAATGGATCCATAAGATTCAGGTATGTATTACATACAAGGAATCAGATGTTTAATTATGTATCAAATTTATAGTTTTTCTCTTTTTAACAAGTTCTGAGTTGGTCCCTTTTACGTTCATACTATAACGGAAGTTGGTTTAGTATTTTAGCAACTTTAAGTGCATCTTTTCACCTTTTTGGTTCCTTCTTGATTGCATGAAGCTCAGAGATAAGCCGACCTGAAAATAAGGAACTCTCTGCAGCAATGAATTTGTTGGAGGATGCAAAGAAAGAGATAGATTCATATTCCAAGGGTGGACCCATCTCCTATGCAGATCTAATCCAATTTGCAGGTTATATTCTCAAGTTCGTTTCGTGTTCCTAGTTAGTAGTTACAACGTTGTCATATGAGGCAACTGCATGAAGACAATATGAAGCGAGTTAGTTCCTTGATTTTTCTTATTCTTTTCAGCACAAAGTGCCATCAAGGCTACATTTCTTGCTTCTGCCATTCGCAAGTGTGGTGGTAATGAAGAGAAGGGAGCCTTACTATACACTGCTTACGGTTCAAATGGACAGGTTTTTTTTTTTTTCATTTGATTGGGTTATAATGCAGTTGTATAAATTGCAGCTTTACGTATGGAAATTGCATCCTGTAGACTATACTAGAAATTGTTGCACCATACGTAAAGACTACCGGACGAGATTTGCTTGGTGTAACACAAAGAGGTGCCAACATATAACATGAATATTTGATTCATCTGCAGTGGGGTTTGTTTGATAAGCAATTCGGGAGGACTGACGCCCCAGAGCCAGATCCAGAGGGGAGGGTCCCCCTGTGGGAGAAAGCAACTGTAAAGCAAATGAAAGACAAATTTTTAGCAGTTGGTTTTGGTCCCCGACAGGTATGTTCTGAGTTGTTTCAATAGAAAGAAAGCACATGCTGCCTACGCTGCAGAGATCTTGTACCAACAATAGAAAGAGATGCATTGTCGCAACTGATCTTGCTCTATTCCTGCATTTCATGGTTTGCCAGTTAGCTGTAATGTCTGCATTTTTGGGTCCTGATCAAGCAGCTACTGAGGCTTTACTGGCTACTGACCCTGATGTTGAACGATGGGTTGTCAAGTACCAACGGAGTCGGGAGACGGTGTCACAGACAGATTATGAGGTCCGTGCAATAATTGCCGAGGGGGTGCACAGATCACCTAGTTTGTAGAAGCATTCGTGTCCTAGTATTTGCTTTTGATGAATTGGTTATATTTTATCTTATTCTTTGTGTGCAAATGGTTTCCATTTCAGGTTGACCTGATAACTACAATCACTAAATTAAGTTCCTTGGGCCAACAAATCAATTATGAAGCGTATACCTATCCCGTGCGAAGAATTGATGTTACCAAACTGAAATTATAGAGGAAGCAATGGGTATTCAAGGATCTCGTTTTGCATCTTTTTGGCATAGTTATGCTGCGTTAGACTCTGTAAACAGCAGTTACCTTAAGGTAATTTTCTCAAGTATTGCATTAGATCATTGGAGAAAGTATAAATTACTCTACACTAACCAGAGTGCATCCCCGTGTCCCTAATTCCAATAACTCTGGCAATAGTTAAATTTTCCTTTATTTGCATATGTCTAACAAAGTGGCATACACAAGACAATAAACAATTTATTTAACCTCGAGTGTTGATGTTATCTTCAGTCTACGCCACCTAACAACCGTCATATACATCTGCCAAGGGTATTATCCAAATGTCAAGACAAATGCTTGGATTCTCCTGACCTTTCTCCCGGGCAATTACTCTTCCTCAACGTTGTCACTAAAGGGCAGTGTGCTTCTCTGTCACAAAACAGACCTTGTATTTCCTTGTCGCCCTCAGGTCGTAAATCCTCCCACTGCTGTAAGTGGCGAAATGTGTAAACAAGTGAAATGATCCAAATGTGCCGTCCATTAATGATTCCCAGCACAAAGTCAACTAAAGTGATCCCAATTATCCCCTTGCGGATTTAGGAACTATAGACTCCAGCCCACCCATTAATGGTCTCAACGGCTGAGGGATAATGACACTGCCATCTTCCTGCTGGTAGTTTTCCAGCAGGCAGACTATCATACGAGGAACTGCACAAGCTGTTGCATTTAGGGTGTGGACAAAAACCGGTGGAGCAAGGTTGCCTTTTCCCTTTTTAGGATTCGTTGCAGTGGGTGTTGATGGGCGATAGCGGATTCCTAATCTGCGACTCTGGTAATCAGTACAATTTGATGCACTTGATATCTGTCCCGTAGGACATCATCATGTCAAACACCAAAATTGAACAACCATAAAGATTCTGAGTTAAAAGGATGAGTTGCAAACCAAATAAAAGGGATATCTATAGACAATGACAAAACGAGTTTCAGAAAGTAAGTGGAACAAATTTAAAGGTGTCTTAGTTAATGGAAACTGACACAAGTTTAATACCTCACCATACCGTCCCAAACCAGGCATCCATGCCTCCACATCAAACTTGCGGTAAGCAGGTGCACCTAAATCCACAGAGGCCATATCCAAAGTTCTGTAGGGAATATGAAGATTAAAACAAGTGAGTGGAATCATAATTAGAATCAAACAATCACCCAAGAATTACAGAACGACCAACTTGTAATGTAAACCAAGTGATGAGAAGAGGTCTTCTTCAATCTTGATGAGCTCCTCGTGGTAGAACTCACTCTCCTCTGGTTGACAAAATATGAACATCTCCACCTTGCTGAATTGGTGGACACGATACAGACCCCTGTTCCAAATGGCAACTTCTTCATTGTTCATCCAAGCATTTCTAACACAATATTTGGATACATCGACG
Source organism: Erythroxylum tenue (assembly GCA_027568955.1). Taxonomy (NCBI): domain Eukaryota; kingdom Viridiplantae; phylum Streptophyta; class Magnoliopsida; order Malpighiales; family Erythroxylaceae; genus Erythroxylum; species Erythroxylum tenue. The sequence goes on from JAOSBM010000006.1 coordinate 7,200,251, forward strand.
GAAAACATAAACCAAATACATAAGGAAAAAGCTAATATTCAAAAAAGTAAAAAGCTCACATGAGTGAGTAAACATATGTGCTTTATGTGCCATAAGTCTCGGATGATAATGGTACAAGTTAGATTCTAACATCTATCTTGACCATAAATACATCCACAGAAGTACTTTTTTTATCAATAATTCTCAAATAACATCGTATCTAGTAAGCATGTACTTATTAGCAGTTATTTTGACACCAGTTACTAAAGATAAGTTTCGGTTAGTTTCATCATCAGCAGGAGCAGTTATTATTTCCTTTCTAATATGAACAGAATACATATCAGAGGAAACTCTTGTAAAAACAATGCACGGAAGTTACAGAATATAAACTTCTTTCTGCATTCTTTGAAAGAAGATTTCAAGTTTTTATAGAATTGTTTAGTACTGAAGTTCATTGCAGATAGATCCAGTGTAGAAGTCCTGTATAGCCAAGAGCACTAACACTCATAAATATGGAATTGTACCCAATGTGACTTTGGTCTCTATTAACTAAAGACCTTATCATGGTTTGTGGGAAGGAAATCTGGAATAGGACCTCAGTCATGCTAGTGGATGTTCCCAAACAATAATGCTGGACACAGATAATTCACAGGATGCCTTTGGGCAAAATTACAAAAACTTAAAATATACCAACATTAGCCAGATATTACCTGGTTGCAGTGCCTGCAGCACCTGCCTCTGTACGGAAGCAATGGGAAAAGGCAACATATTTCAAAGGTAGTTGTGACTCAACAAGGATGCTATCCATATGTAT
>JAOSBM010000006.1:7213021-7232812 GCA_027568955.1 Erythroxylum tenue
TGAAAATGTTGGCAACTCTTGTAAATGAAAATGTTTCTGAATAAAAATGGGCCCAAATTTTCGATTATTGATTTTCGTATACGTTTGAAAAAAATTTTATGCTGAGTTTTGACTGATTAAGTGCTCTAGCACGCCACCTTCGCAGGCACGGACTTGGATATCACCATCGATATCGGGTTCGGGTCTTGCGGGAGTGGGGTGTTACATCACGGCTGTGACAAGACTACACATCTGTGAGAGGTGCCACCTGTCCCTAGCCAAAACATTTTTTTTCTCATTTCTCTTTGTTCTTTCTTCGTTCTTCAACACCGACAAAGGCTATGGTGACAATGGTCGATGGTGGAAGTTTGAAGATGGAGATGGAAGGTTAACTTCCTAACACTGGTTAAGCTATTTTATCCTATTGACGATGTAATCTCTTTTCGGATTGTTGTGTTGTTTGTGTTGATAGAATTGGGTTTTGTGTAGATGATCTTAATACGTTATTTTTATTGTTTTATTACAAAACTATTGCTATAATGTTGAATGTAATCTATAATTGTTACATTTGATGTTTGCTAGTAGCATCTAATGGTTTTGAATTGTTAGGAATAACGTAACTTAGGTTAGTAACCCGAATGTGTGAGGTTAATGCCTATATTGATCGTTTTCCACTTCGTAATGCTGCTGCCAAATTGAATCTAGAGATCGTATCCTAGGTTATTCAGTAGTTAGGTTTAATTAACAATCGTATCTTAATCAAACATAACCTAAGAGAAAACCAAAATTAGCGTAGCATGCTATTAGTCTCAGATTAATAGTCGAAAGAGAGGTGTAAAGATGTTAGGATGATGAAATATGCTTGATCATGTTTAGGTCGAGATTGACCCTAGAATCGGACCTTACCCATATTCGACACTTTAATCATTTTCAATTGCTTACTTTAATTTGCTTTCAATAGTTTACTTTTATTTTATTTTCTAAATTTCTTAAAATCCAAAACCCCTTTTATATTTTCCTAGAAACAATTAGTTTTGTTAAAAAAATTAACTGAACATTTCCTATGGATTCGATCTCAACTCACCATAACTACAAATTTTAGTGTGCAGAGTCAAGAAAATTTTACAATGCACTCGACACGTGCTGTCAATTGAATTAAAATAAAATAACTATAATTGAAATAACTAATAAAACTAAATAATTGAATAAGTGAATAATTGAGACTAGCAATAAGATTAAAGTTAATCAAAGCTAGAAATTTAGAAATTATTCTATGCTTGTTTTGTCTTTCCTTTTTCTTGTTGATTCAATTTATGCTTGATCTTAGATATCCTAAGGTTTTAATTACCTTCTCTCTCGATCAAATCAAGTAATCCCAATTGAAATTGATAATGATAAAATTGCAATCTCTCAATTCACCAAACTACTCCTAACTATTCAATTGGATTTGAAGCAATCCTAAGGATAATTAATTCAAAATTAAGATATCTCTTCAATTGTTTATTAATTTGATAATTGTAGGTCTATTAAGCTACCAACTCTCGTTGTGCACCTTAAAAAAATAACTTGATTCAATCTCTCGATTTATTACCAAGTATAAGCATAATAAATATCAGAAAGCATGGATATATCTATTGAATTCAACAAGAATAAAGTTTAACAAATAGATCAAGAACAATCCCTAATATGGATTTAGAAACCTATAATCATAGTTAACATCCTAATGATCCAAATCAACATCCAAGAAAATGAAATATATGAAGAGAAAAGAAAGAAAAATAGTGTTATGTCCTGATCTAGAAATATGGAAATTCAAGAGTTTCTCTTGATGCCTCCTCTTTGATCTGTTTGATTCTAATATGCTGCCTAGTTTTTGGTGTTTTTCTTATCCTTAAATACCTCTTGAAGCTTCTAGGGTTGTTTCTTTAGTTTTCCTAATTAGTTTGGTTCCAAAATATCCTCGACACGTCAAGAATATAAAAGTTTTACGTGCTAAAAACCACCTTGCTATGATGGTGGCATGCCTCTTTCATGCCCTTTCTCACAATCGTGGCTTCTTCCCTTCTCCACATTCTTTCTATTTTCTTCAATTTCTATTTCCAGTCACTGACAAACACATCAAACACCTCTTGAAACATAAAATTAAGATCAATTCCTTGCTCTAAACCAATCAAATAATTAAAACGTATAAAAACACTTAATAAGAACGCAATTCTAAGTCATAAACATAAGTTTATCATTAAAGAAAATAATTAAAAATACACTTAAATACCCAGAAAGCATATTATAATATACATCTATCAATAATCTTTCCTGGGAGTTGAATCTAGTCCAAGAAGTTCTTAAAGATATTACCAATCCATAATCACAATAATGTAAGTGGCCTTTAATCTTGTTGGTTATATTGTTAGATGAATTTTTAGTCCTTATTTCTTCAACTGAGAAAATAATGAATACAATAAATAAAAATTAATCTTAAAAGTAGATTGAATAACCAAATTCCAAGATAAGAGCTGTAATAAGTAAACTATGAATGTTTGGAAAGGCAGCTAAATGAGTTCCTCTATGTAAAAGAGTATTTCAAAAATTTTGGAAGAAAAAGTGCATAAAATATAAAAGAACACAAAATGAAAATTCTGTATTAGAAAATGGCCCTTTTTATTATAAAATGGTACTTATGTTAAATTAGGATTTTTTAATAGCAAATGGTTCTGTTTAATAAGGAAATGATAAGCTGTAATCAAAAGTTATCTTTTCCAAAATTCAAACATACATGCTACGTAGATATAGTTCATTTTTTTTCATTAGGTTGCAATACATAATAAATAATGTAATTTTCTCATCCTTTGAAATAAAAATGATGCTTATAGGTAGAGGTAACCAAGGCTCACAAAATCCTAAGGTAGTATGAATTTTACCAATAATAGAATTTCTAGCTTAACTTACACTCAAGTGCAACATAAAGATGGATTGTTAGTCAGGTATAGTGCAATAACAACAACCATGAAAAGAACTACAGGGACTTATAACTTATCTCAAGAGAGAGCCAATTGGAAGAATAAGAAGAAATTCTCTAATGCTTGAAATTAGAGACTATTGGAACCATTATAATTTACATAAATCAAAAGTAAACTCTCATAACGTCTTCATGAATCTATTCTTTAGTCATGTAAATGAAATGCTTAGCGAACAATTGTTCGAGGATATTAGCTTAATGTCACTTTATCTCCTTTATCATCATAGGTAGTAAATTTAAAAAATTAAATCTAAAGAAGTTGTTATAGTACTTTCAATTAACTTTATAGAATAAATAAAGCTATCATTACAACATAATATATAATTGGCTACGTTTTATTTTGTGACGAACTAAATTTCATCATAAAATATGGAATTTTGTCAACGATTTAATAATTAGTCTCCAAAAGTAGGGCTATTTGCGATGTTATATAATATCGTCGCTGAAGCAGTTTATTTGGCAACGAATAATAGGAGTCAATGCCAAAAACATCAAATTTTGCGACAATTTTATCATATCGTCGCTAAAGGTCACGTGTTTTATGACTATAGCTGAAAACGCCAAAAAGCTTGAACTTTTTGCGAGGATATATAATCTTCGTCATAAAATGTTTACTTTTTATGATTAAAACTTAATTTTGTCGCAAAAATTAACATTTTATAATTATTTCTTTTGTTTCATAATTTTTTGACGGTTAGTGTGCTTAATAATCCTAAGGTTAATTATAATTGATATTTGTATTTTATTTTTCATATATTTTAATTTTGATTATTTACAAATTTTTTTAAATAATATATATAGTTAATTCATTAAAACTCAAAACTTTATATTTTTTTATATGAAAAGCTAAACGTACATAAACTTTTAATATTAATAAGAAAAAAATAAATTTAAGTTAACTATTATTCAGAAATCTAAAAAATTGTGAAATATTTTGAAATTTTTAAACATATTGTTGAAATACACTTGGTAGGTTATTTAAATTTTGTGAAGGAAATATATTTTGCACCTAAAAAGGTAGTCATACCTAAAATTTTAATGTTATATAGGATCAAAATATCATAATTTTAAGTTAACTACTATTATTCTTATTCATTAATATTAATTAACAATAAAATAATAATACATATAAATATTGAAATAAGGTAAGCAATATGATATAATGAGATATATATCAGAAGTAGTGCAAGATGTTACTTAGAAGTTTAACAATTCTTAAATACAAAATAATAAATAAAGTTCAATGCCTAATATTTATTTGAAAAGGAAAAGAACTAGTTATTTGTTTGGATTCCCATTGACATTAGAGTCGGTGGAAACATGAAGGGGTTTCGAATGCCTGGATTCCTAAGAAGCCTCCTTGCACGCTCCAAACCATTAGTTGAAATAGTTAAGGATCATTGACCCTTATGGTTTGGTGAATTGACACCCTCTTCCAACAATTTTTTTGCTTTAGCTAAATTTGCAGGATATACAGTGAACTACACGTACTACGCATTTTAGCTAATGAGCAAAGAGAATAGATCAATCAAATGTAAATCAAACAATATTTAGGAAGTCAAATTTGAACACATGCATACCCGACTAATAAACTCCATGATTGTCATGATGAAAAGAAATAGTTTTTGCAATCGACCACTGTCTCAGATCAATCGAATCACCACTGCCTCCATTTCCATTTATGTTCTCTTGAATATTTGAGTAAGCTTAACATAACATATAATATATACAATCAGATGTTCATATAATCGCTTCATAACAAAAAAAATGAGATACTGATAACAAAGAAAGAGAAGTAATAGTTAGGATGATACTAAAAACCTTGAAGAAGAAGATCGATCGTAGAAGGCAAGGGGTGATTAGTGTTTGGTAAGGGGATTTGTTCTACTCATTTCCACTATTAGAAACTAGTCGCCATGTAGACATTTCCTTTTGAATTAATCGTAACAAGTTAATTATGAAAAGTCAATATAAGAATTCTTATTTGAATATTTGAACACTTTAGCAATGTATTAATTTTGTGATCTATCAAGTGAGACTATTTCGTATGATAATAAGGTTAAGAATTTTAAGTGTGTTTGTACTATGTTTAGTGGATTTAGCATTAAATTAGCTTCCTAGTTTTGAGCAACTCCATTACATAAGGTTGTGATTTAGCTTTAAATTATCTTAATAATTAACTTGATAGTTTTGAGCAAGTGCATTATATATTTTCTGAAAAGTGTGTATGCTAAAAGATTTGGTCTTTAAGAATAAGAGTAGTAGGTTGTTAGTATTTAGTTTTAATTGTAATGTCTAACACAAAAATACAATTGACCATATTTCTGGTTTTGACCATTTAAGTGTTTATAACCACAACTTCATTTCACATTTAAATAAAGTCACTTACATTTGTATACTATAAGTTGTACAATCAAATGTACATATGTACATTTACATCTGTTGCAGAAGTAGCCTTCATTGAAGCATTTCATCAAACAGTTAGGAGGCGTATGTCAAACAAACATGGAAGTGGGTAAAAAATGTCGAGACATACACATCCAACACATAAATAGAAGAAACTATCTTCCAAAGATGCAAACACAAACAAAAACCCATACACTATAAGCAGAACACAATAATCACAATAAACTCTTACACATAACAGATAAACAGAGCATAAGAAGGAGGGTTTACAAATAGAAAAGAAGAACAATACCAACATAGGTAACGATGCTTCTTCGACGGTGACAACCAGAACACAAGAGATGACCATAATAGAGGGGACAATGCTTATTGGATATTGAACGAAGAGGAATGTTGACAGCTAACACAAAAATGAGGAGAGGTTCATTTTTGTGTTAATAACCTAGTAGAAAACGACGTCATTTCTTCTTAACAAAACGACGTCATCTTCGATTATGTAATGTTCATAGTAAAAAAAATGATGTCATGTTAATGCTCATAACCGTCACGAAATGGTAATTGCATGAACATAACATTATATTAATTACCATATATAATTATATGTATTGCGATGGAATTAAAAGATAAATTACAATATTGCAAACAATGGAAACCAATATTACATATTGATTTGCCTTTTTAATACTATAATTAAATATTATTGACAATGATTGTAAGTGTAAAAATAAATTTAGGTAACAATAATGTTATTTTAACAATTTATATGGAAAATTAATAACATAAAAATAATTTTGTGTACATATATTATTTATATATTACAGGAAAATAGAAAATGTACAAAATATAAAGATTTCGTGACTATTTTAAGAAATAGTCACAAAAGATGTCATTTACCGTCAAAAATGTGTAAGAGTCGCTAATAGTTTGAATCTGTACTGACATTTGGTGACGTTTTAAAGAATCGTCGTAGAAGAAGACATTTTACAGATGAAAATGTGTAAGAGTCGCTAATAGTTTGAATTTGTACCGACATTTGGCATCTTTTTAAAGAATCTTTGCTAAATATATTGAACATTTTTTTTAAAAATTAAACGACATCGTTTGTACATCGACAAACGACGTTATGTTAGGTATCTGTTTAATAGATACCCAACCTTCTGCACTGCGCGTTCCGCTCTTTTTTTTTCACTCTTTCCCTCTTCCTCCCAATGTTCGTTCTCTACCTATACGAATGACCTTCCATCTTCTTTGGACGACCTTCTTCTTTATGGTGTGGTTCTGTCTTCTTTGGGTTGGTTCTATCGTCTCTCCTTCATGTACGTTTTTAGGTGTTTATTTTCTGCTTGCTTGGCCGTGTGATGTTGGATGTATTTATGATGAATAAATTTAGTTTTATTCATTTATTTGGGTATTTTGCTATTGGAAAACAAATTGAAAGTATAAATGTTAGTGATGGAAGGGAAAAGAATTGATTTTGGTTGCGATGTTGGGATGAATTTATGATACATGTAAGGTGTTTGATGAATTTCCTGTTACGTTGATGTTAAATGATAGGAGTGCTCCGCTTATGCAGGTGTATTCAAATAACTATAAGGATTATATTTGGGTGATGGACAATTGAGGTCTTTTATTTATAGAAGTGTTTAATTAATAAGCATGGTTTAACTTTTACATTAGGATGTCCTTTCCTTCTTTCTTGACACAGATTATATCTTTTTGTTTCTTGGGTTTTGAATTCAAATGTTTGTTTCACATATTGTTTAATGACTAACATTAATGATTTAATTGAATAATGCATAATTTAGGTTCATGAACTTTATTAGGAAGTTTTGATTAATTTTATATGTTAATAACTATTTTATAAATAAACATTAACTCCCCAAATCAATCTACCTTTTGATATATCAAAAATTGTATGATGGAGTCATAGGATAGAAAATGTGTTTCCTTGTTATGGTTTATTTAAGTTAAGTATGTCTAAAATTCTAATTATATGAAATAAGTTTTAGATTGATTTTGAAGCCATTATAGAATTTTTAATTGATAAAATATGAAGTTAATCAACCTTATTTAACTTTTAACTAACCAATTATCACAATGAGATAGCTGAAGTGGGAAGTTGACTAAGAACTGTTCTTCAAGGTATTATATGTGCAAATGTACTAGCTAAGCATACATATCCAATCCAACCGGTGAAAGAGAATAAAATTTTAGGGTTTTGTATTTAATGATATATAGTACATAAGTGAGGCATGAATGAAGAGACTTTATGGCAAAATGTCATTGCAAAGAGCAACTTTTCATTGGTGATGTTGGAGTGAAGATAATTGAGTAGGGGAAAAGTTAGCAGGAAAAGGATGAATTGAAGATGATTGTTTCTCTTTAAAGTAAGACATTATTGGGCCTGGCAAGAACCCTAGATTAAATTTAAGTTACATTGAGAACTTACACAAATGTATAGATGAAAATAAACTATAATTGTTTAGTATCTTAGGTAAATTTATTCACTATACATATATTTTCACTTTGAAAATGCAATCTTGGTAGGAACCTTGTTTAACTACCGCCTATAAGATGTTCGACTAAAATTCAATTTGAATCTCTAATGTCACTCTCAGATTCTGACTTCTCACTCTTGATTGAAGTTTTCCTCAGTCACAAACTATCGTGAGCCCATCACTGCCATAATTTTATTAACGGTAAGTTATTGGTTATGCGTCCAAAAATTGTAGTTTTTGAACAAGTGTATTATATGAAATATGAAATATTATTGTTTACAGGCTGTCGTTTGTTTTTAGAGCGTCGATAATCACCAACCTTATCGTTCTTCTTTGTAGTCTGTGTTTGTCCGTCCGTCCAGGTAAGTCGTCCAACTAATGTCTAACATATGTTTTGCTTTTATAGTATATGAGGTTATGTTTAGGTAAAGTGTGAATGCAAAGGAGGTGTTGGTTTTGTGTTATGGTTTGCAATATTCTTAGAAACGTAGAATGCTATATGGGCTAGAACTTTGTGTTTCTTTGTATTTGGAACTTTGCGTATGAACTTGAATCAAAAAATTGAAGAAACAGTAACTTGTATAGTCACATAAAATTCAGAATGATTTTGATGCATAATGATAGTATATAGGTTGGAAAACCATAATGTAGCTCTCATAAGGCTTATCGGTGAAAAATTCCATGAGCTTAGGAGTCACAACAAGAAGTCCCTTTCTCGATTCACAGGCGTAAACAACGTCGCGTACCTTAGTGTTTGTTTGAATTGATTTATCATTATGTTATATATAATGGTGATTATATTTAGTAATTTAGTTATTTACTTTTACGTGTATAGCTAGATGGATAAAAGTTGGATGTCTCATCAAAAATGGTCCACTAATATGTAGGAGTTAAGAGTTTCATACAAATTTTAAAATATCAAATGGGTGATGAATGTCGTATTTGTTGTCTATGTATTGATTGCTTAAATGTCGACTCTCAGAGTCAAGTTGTGGTATATAATCACTTGTTAATTCGAGGCATAGATAAATTCTCTACTCCATGACTTTATCATGGCGAATGTAAGGAAATAGGTTGTAGTAGAGCTGTTGGTACAAGTTATGATGATAGTAACAATAAAGGTGTAGAAGATTGTGATGTTAATGATGATGGTGATGATGGGATTGGAGATATGTTAGATGATTATGGGAATTATATAGAGACTATGAATGAAACAGGTGTGCCTAACATAATTGGTAGTATTACAGAAGATAATTTTGGGAAGTTATTGAAAGTTTCTCAAGAAGAATTATATCCAGGGTGCTCAATTTCTCATAGCTATCTTTTATTGTCAAGTTGTTGCATTTGAAGTTGTATAATAAATTGAGTAATAAGTCTTTTGATATGTTAATTGACTTGCTAAATGATTCATTACCTGTTGGGCATAAATTGCCCAAATCTTACTATGATGCAAAGAAATTGTTAAGGGAGCTTGGATTAGGATATATATCAATACATACTTGTAAGTATGATTGTGCTCTACTTTGAAAAGATAGTAAAGATCTTCAGGAGTGTCCCATTTGTGGAACATTAAGATGGCAAGTGGATGATGGGAGAGGGAAAAAGATATTGAATAAAATCTTAAGATACTTTCCTATTAAACCATGACTATAAATACTTTATATGTCAACAAAAACAGCCATAGATATGAGGTGGCATAAAGAGTAACACTTTGATGATAACATTATGCGTCATCCAGCAGACTAAATGGCATGGAAAGACTTTAATGGAAAGTTTCCATGGTTTGCACAAGATTGTCGTAGAAGGTAAATAAATTGTTTATATTATTTGAAATGTTCTATTGATGTTTATGTTAATTCGTATTGATGATATTTCACTTACGTAATGTGTTTTGTTGATTTTTTAACTTATATTTATGCAAAATGTTGATATTTCATTTATAGATATATGTAGAATGTTGGTGTTTTAGTTATATCATGCAGAATGTTGATATTTCATATACAGATATATGTGGAATGCTGGTGTTTCAGTTATGTTATGCATAATATTGGTGTGTGTTTTATGGTATGCAGAATGTTGGTTTGTGTTTTATATTATACGGGATGTTTATATTTAACTAATGTTTCTGCAAATGTTGTTCTTTTAGTTATGTTTATGTGGATTGTTAATGTTTGAGTTATGTATATATGTGGAATGCTGGTGTTTGAGTTATGTTTATATGAAATGTTCATGTTTAACTTTTTTTTTTACAGAATGTTAATATTTGACTTATATTTCTGCGAAATGTTCAAGCTTGACTTATATATTTTGGAATGTTGATGTTTGACTTATGTTTATTCGTAATATTAATATTTCATTTATAGATATTCAATATAATAGCACCTGGTAAAAACAAGGGAAAGAAGGTGGCAACAGCGAAATTGATCTGAACCCACAACAACTACATCAATCTAACCTTATCAAACAATCACCGAGTTCATCTACCAATGAAGGCAGTCAACAATAACCTTTATCTACCTCAAATATTGTTGAGGGGTCTTCAAATTTGTTAATTAGGTTCCAATACCGGTATAAGAAAAAAAGGTAGAGATATCACTAGAGGTTTTGAGTTGCAACGCATGAATGTTGCAATTAACAGCAAGTTGTCTGTGCATATTGACCCAATGCAAAGTCATCTTGTTGACAAGATCCAATCGACAAAATTGTTCAGTGAGTTAGGAGTTTTTGTCAGGAATGAATTGCCTTGCCTTCAGCATGCAAGGTAGTTGAAGGAAGACAACTTTCTACATAATGCTTTATAAAAATTTTGGTAATTTTTCAATTTATTTAATTATATGCAATTTTGTTTTACTTATTAATGATTAATTTAGCTTATACGCGTTGTTCACAGATTAAGCTCAATATCATTGATATCGAGAACCTTGAGGTTTCAAGCTGTGTGAGTTCACTATTGAAACAAAGGGCGGGGGATCATCGTTATTGACTCCGTAAATACTACAAATCTTTTCCTATGGATGAGGAGATAAGGAGACATGTTCCCGAATGGGTGACTTTAGAAAATTGGAGTGAAATGTGTGATTATTAGGCCTCTACCAAGGTTAAGGTTTGTCTTCTTTGTCTTCACATTTGCTTCCATTAATTTTGCTACACAATTTAATGACTATTTCTTTTCTTTATTTAGGATAAGTGTGAGAAAGCCAAGGTTAATAGAGAAAAAATGAAAACTCTTCACAACACCGGCTCTAAATCATTTGTTGTAATAAAAAAAGAATTTGTAAGTTCTTCATTTAGAAGTTATTATTATATTAGTTAATTCAATATTATCTATTGTGTTTCAATTTTCTCTCTCCATAAAATAGTGTCAGAATCAACTACACGGAGAAGAGTGTGATAAGATCACACTCTACAAATTGACACATTACAAGGACAGTGAAGGCTGGATGTCTGAAGAAGCACAAAATAATTATGTAAGTAAATTTTTTTTAGAAAATTCAAGTTTCTTTATTTATGTAATACTAACTAATAATATTTGAATAAAATCTTGATTTTGTGTTTTAAAGTTTATGATAAGATGCAAGAGTTGTTGCAAAGATCATTGTCTGACAGAAATAAGGTCAAACTTAGATGACATTTGCAACAATGTCCTTGGTACATGATCAGGGTACGTCAAAGGTCTTGGGTATGGCCCTAAGCCAATTGATTCATCATCGTCACAACCACCATATGTAACGACGCTTTAAGAGGAGAACCGGTTGCTTAAGGCTTAGTTATAATGTAATGAAGAAAAGCTATATCGTACAGAAGAAAAGTTAGAGTGTACTAAATGAAATTTACAACGTAATGAAAAAAAATTAGATCGTATTGAAAGACAGTTGACCAGGATTAAAAGCATGGCGAAAGTATGTAACTAGTAGTGACGATGAGGAGGAGTCTTAATTTGTACATAATTTTTTTTCTTAACTTTTGTAGTTAACATTTAATTACATTTTACTTTTTATATAAATGCATCTAATTTTTAATTATTTTTTATTCTTATTTAGTTTACTTAATCAATAATTATAATTAAATGATAAATTCTTGTAAAAAAATAAATATTTGTCTTCAAAATGTTTTGGCTACAGTTATAAAATCATCACAAAAAATTTTTTAACTACGTTTTTTGAATGGTCACCAATAACTTTTACCTAAGTTACAAAAAATGTAGCTAAATATATTTTGCTACCAAAAATTAATCTTCACTAAAACATTTTAGCCACAAAAAATAAATCGTCGCCATACAAATTTCGCCACAAACAATAAAAATGGTAATACATCATTCGCGACCATTTTTATATTCGTCACCTATCATTGTTTGTGACAGAAGACTAATCGTCGCAAAAAATATTTTTGACACAGATAATGTTTTGCTATCGTGAATCTGCGAAGATTTGTTTCTATCACTAAATGTTTTTGGTGGCCATGTTTTGTCTCTATCATAGTGTATATAGACCCATGTTTTAGTTCCTATGCCACCTAATTGAATTCCTCAAAGTCACCAGCCTTCAATAAAAAACAAATCCTTTCTTAAAACAAACTCCTTCAAATATTGGTGGTGAAACCAGCCCCCATTATTTCAGTTTCGCTTCACTACCATTATCATTTAAGCTTAAGTGAAGTTCATTCAAACATCATTCCAATAGGAAATGAGTTGAAAGTTAAGGAGAATAGGAAGACTTTGTGGATTTTATTTATGGTTATAGTAAAAGGAAAAGGAAAAGAAGAACAAGAATAAATGTTCTAATGATCGAAATACAACAATAAACAAACCTAAAAATTAAATATTTCTTGAAATATACCTTTCAATAGTTTTTGAACTTTGTCTTCTTCAATCTTCATTCATATAAACAAAGAACTAGGAATTCGATGATGTCTTTATTCTTCTTCATTCTTCTTTCCTGTAACAGTAATAGGCCTCTATGATTTTGAGGAAAATTAGGCTTAGCTGATTTAAGTATTTAGAGGGTAAGGAGAGTTGGGTGGAGGTAGGGGCTTTCAAGTTAGTGTCAGGGGGTTTTAGGTTAGGAGTGTTGAGATATGGAGCCTAATAATCAGTTTTGGACTTTACACCAAGCCCACGAAAGTAGGGATTCGGGGGCGATAGCCCCCGAGGTGAAATTATGTTAGGTCTTTTATATTCTCCTGGGTGTATAAATATGTTATATTCTCCTAGTGTACCATTATCGAAAATAATTCACAGTGAATAAAAAATCTAGCCGCCCGTGGACGTAGCCATATTTTGGTGAACCATGTAAATCTGTGTGTGTTTGCTATTTTTTGCACTTATTTCTTTGATTATTGTGATTGATCATTCGTAACAACTAATATCAGAGCCGATGGTTCGGTAAGGGGTGAGTATGGAGATGTTAGTTGGATTCCATGGTTGCCTCCCTACGAAGAAGAGCAAAGAGACTCCTAGTGGGTCCAGACTAGTAGAGTAGAAGGGCTCTTAGTGACGCCATATACTCGAGCTACTAAGCAAAATGACTTTCGCTCAAGGGGGAGTCTAAGCCTAATGTGGAAGTTCACACTTGAGGCGGAGATTGTTGGAATGTCAAGTGTGAGTAAGAATCCCACATTGGAAAGAGATGGAACTAGTAAAGGAAATATAAGTGGAAAGGACCCATAAACCTAATACCTTAAGGTTTTGGGTTAAAGTGTGGTGTCAAAGCCCACGAGTATGTTTTATCACTCGGCTCATGATGTAGATCTCCCATGAAAGTGAGCTCCCTAGTTCTATTAAGTGGTATCAGAGCTTGGTTCGTATCACAACAATCTGAAAAGATGGACAACATGAAGATTCAAATTGAGAAATTCGATGGAAACGATTTTGGCTTATAGAAGATGCAGATGGAAGATTATCTATATCAGAGAAACCTCCATGAACTCTTGTTAGGGATGAAGCTAGAAACTATGAGACAGGAGGTTTGGGATCTAAAAGATCAGCAGACGCTAGGGTTGATTCGTTTGTTGTTGGCGAGAAACGTTGCCTTCAACATCGTTAAGGAGACAACGACTGCAGGAGTACTGAAGGCTCTGTCTAACATGTACGAAAAACTGTCGGCTATTAATAAGGTATATCTGATGCGTCGTTTGTTCAATCTGGAGATGTCTGAAAGTGGATCTGTCGCAGATCATATTAATGAATTTAATATGATTATCAGTCAATTAAGCTCGGTTGATATTAATTTTGATGATGAGATTAGAGTCCTGATTTTGATGTCCTCTCTACCCGAGTCGTGGGATACTGTTGTTTCCACAATTAGCAGTTCGCATGGGTCTAAGAAGTTAAAGTTTAATGAATTCTAAGATGTTTTCTTGAGTGAGAGCATTCGCAAAAGGGAAATCGGAGATTCGTCTGGTAATGCACTCAGTGTCGAGGGAAGGGGTAGGAGAAAGTCGAAGGGAGACTATAGTAAACATGGTTGATCGAAATCAAAAGGGAGGGAAAAATCTAAAGGCAGAAACGTGGTCACTTGTTGGAACTGTGGTGAAAAAGGACACTTCAAGAAGGATTGCCCTACACCTAAGAAGAAGAAAGGTCAGAAGAAAAATAAGTCTCATGAAGATGATGATTCTGTATGTTCTGAGGAAGACATTGGTCACGCCTTGATTCTCAGTGTAGACAGTCCGGTTGAATCCTGGATACTTGATTTTGGTGCATCATTCTACTCTTCTCCGAGCTAAGAGTTATTCCATAATTTCAAGTCTGGAAATTTTAGGAAGGTGTATCTTGTTGTTAATAAAGCCTTGAAGATTGCAGGAAAGGGGGATGTGTGCATCCAGACCTCAGGTGGAGGTAAATGGAAGCTGCAGAATCTCAGATATATTCCTGACTTGAAGAAGAACCAGATTTCTATTGGTCAATTGGACAGTACGGGCTACAGGGCAGTGTTCGGGGAGAATTCCTAGAAAATTGTGAAGGGAGCTATGGTGATAGTATGGGGCACAAAATCTGGAACTTTATACAGTACCGCAGGGTGTTCGAATAGGGCTGTTGTAGTCGATAGTACGTCAAGCTCGAGTTTTGTGACAGACTAGGACGCATGAGTTAGAAGGGGATGAAGATGCTAGCTTCAAAGGGGTATCTGCATGGTTTGAAATATGTTGATATGGGTTTTTGTGAGAGTTGTGTTCTGGGAAAGCAAAAACGGGTCATTTGCACAAGGCTAGCAAAGAACCAAAGGCAGAACAGTTAGAACTAGTACACACAGACATGTGAGGGCCATCTCCAGTCTCCTCTCTAGGTGGTTCGAGATACTACGTCACCTTCATTGATGACTTCAGCAGGAAGGTATGGGTTTACTTTCTAAAACATAAGTCAGATGTGTTTGTTACCTTTAAGAGGTGGAAGGTTGAAGTTGAAAATCAGACTGGGTTGAAGATAAAATGTCTAAGGTCTAATAATGGTGGAGAGTATGATTCTACAGAATTCAAGAATTTATGTGCTGATAAGGGAATCAGGTGCACCAAGACAGTTCCTGGCAAGGCAAGACAGAATGGGATTGCTAAAAGGATAAATAGAACATTGAATGAGTGAGCAAGAAGCATGAGACTACATATTGGGCTACCAAAAACGTTTTGGGTAGATGCAGTGAGCAAGATAGCTTACTTGATAAATAGAGGACCTTCAGTTCCTTTGGGTTTCAAGATGCCAGAAGAGGTTTGGTCGGGTAAGGAGGTCAAGTTTACTCACCTGCGAATTTTTGGGTGTGCTGCCTATGTTCATGTTGATCCAGAGAAGAGAGACAAGCTTGATGCAAAGGCTTTGAAGTGTTATTTCATTGGGTATGTTTCGGATAAGTTTGGATACATATTTTGGGATGACAAGAATAGGAAGATCTTGAGACGCTTTGATGTGACATTTGATGAGAATGTCCTGTATAAGGACAAGTTTGGGATGCGATCTGAAGATGCAGAAGAAGTGGGAGCTGAGGTTGAATTACAGGAAAATCCATAAAATATTGCTGCAGAATCAGAACAGCAACCAGTCACATCTGAGCTAGTGTTGAGGAGATCTACCAGGGTTATCAGGCCACCAAAAAGGTATTCACCATCCTTGCATTATTTGTTGTTGACTGTTGGAGGGGAACTAGAATCCTTTGATGAGGCTTTGCAGGTGAAGGATTTGATCAAGTGGGAGCAAGCCATGGATGATGAGATATGGTCACTTGAGAAGTATGACACTCGGGAGTTAATTGAGTTGCCTGCAGGGAAGAAAGCTTTGTTGAACAACTGGGTTTACATGATTAAGAATGAAACTGATGGTACAGTTAGGTTTAAGGCTCGATTGGTGGTTAAGGGATGTTCACAAAGGAAAGGTATTGACTACACTGAAATATTCTCTCCTGTTATGAAGCTAACTACAATAAGAATTTTATTGAGTATTATTGCAGTAGAGGACTTGCACCTTGAGCAGATGGATGTAAAAACAACATTTTTACATGAAAATTTGGAGGAAGAAATTTACACGCAGTAACCTGAGGGATATGAGGTCTCTGGTAAGGAATACATGGTGTGTAAGCTCAAGAGGAGCTTGTATGGATTGAAGCAGGCTCCAAGATAGTGGTAGAAGAAGTTTGACTCCTTCATGTTCAGAAATGGTTTTCACAGGAGTGAAAAGGATCAATGTTGTTACGTCAAGAAGTTTACTGACTCCTTTGTTATTTTACTCTTGTATGTGGATGATATGTTGATTGCAGGTTCAAGTATGGAGGAGATAAATAATCTTAAAGGGAGACTGTCATTAGAGTTTGATATGAAAGATTTTGGTGCAGCAAAGCAGATTCTAGGGATGAGGATTTCTCGAGACTGGTCTATTGGAATTCTAAATGTATCCCAGGAGCAATACATTGAGAAGGTGTTGTCCAGGCTCGGAGTTGATGAGGCTAAGCCCAGGAGCATGCCTTTGGCTAACCATCTAAAATTGTCAAAGGAGCAATCACCCAAGACAGCTGAGGAACGTGAGCACATAAAAAAAGTTCCTTATGCCTCTGCAGTTGAGAGTTTGATGTATGTTATGGTCTGCACTAGGCCTAATATAGCACATGCAGTTGGAGTTGTAAACAGATACATGTCAGCTCCAGGGAAAGAGCATTGGGAAGCTGTGAAGTGGTTGCTGAGATACTTGAAAGGAACAATTAGCACCTCACTTTGTAATGGAAATGGCAAGGTAGTACTAGAGGGTTTTGTTGATGCTGATCTTAGTGAAGACGTGGATTCAAGCAAGAGTACATCCGGGTATGTCTACACTATAGATGGGACAGCAGTGAGCTGGATGTCTAAACTTCAGAAGTGTGTCTCTATGTCATCTTCAAAGGCTGAATATGTTGCAATAGCTGAAGCTGGTAAGGAGATGATATGGTTGACTGATTACTTGGAAGAGTTGGGCAAGGGACAACATGACAATGTTCTCTTCATTGATAGTCAGAGTGTCATACAGCTGGTGAAGAATACAGTGTATCATTTCAGAACTAAGCACATCCCGTGCAAGTACCATTTCACTCACAGTTTGGTGGAAGATGGTGAGATGTGTTTGAAGAAGATTGATAGTGCTAAAAATCCAGCGGATATGTTGATTAAAGGTGTTGATGTTGGGAGACTAGGGCTATGCAAGGCCTCAGTTGGTCTTCTATCATAGCTTGGGAGATGTTGCGACTAGGTGAACTTGTTAAGTACATTGGCATGGAGAATGAAGATGGTTAGGTTGACTGGATCAGTCTCCAAGTGGGAGAATTGTTGAGATATGGAGCCTGATAATCAGTTTTGGACTTTACAACAGGATCACGAAGGTGGGGGTTCGGGGGCGGTAGCCCCTGAGGCGAAATTATGTTAGGTCTTTTATATTCTTCTGCGCGTATAAATATGTTGTATTCTCCTAGTGTACAATCATCGAAAACAATTCATAGTGAATAAAAAATCTAGCCGCCCGTAGACGTAGCTATATTTTGATAAACCACATAAATCTGTGTGTGCTATTTTCACACTCATTTTTTTGATTATTGTAATTAATCGTCCGTAACAAGGAGCCACACCACTAAATTTAGTTGGTTGCATTGTAGAAACTTTCCTTAATTTTTTTAACAGAAGTCGTTTAAATAGCAAGGACTTTTATCCAAAATTCTAAATATTAAGGGTTTTTAAAATTTTTTCCAACTACATGAAAGGTTTTCGTCTTTTACTCAAAATATTAATAGAAGCTACATGATAGTCTTTTACAAGTGGACATTCACTATTTGTTAAAAATTTGATTTATTAATTAATTGATTTACAATATACATATTATTATTTATATAAAATATAATACAATTTTTTAATTTGTAATATTAATTGATCTTATTAATAAATACTAATTTATTATATTATATTAATAATTAAAAGTATATGATAATAAGTTAAAATTTTAATTTTTAATATAATAAATTAATAAATAAGATAACAAATTTAATTTAATAAATAAATAACTTTATTTATTTTTTATTAATAAGCCAACTGGTAAAAAAATTTATTTTTATTGATTTACCATATTTATACAACATTACTTTACATTAAAAATATAATAATTAATAATTAATATTAATTGATTTTATTAATAGCTAATTTTATGTTGTTTTATCATGATTTATTAATAGTAAATAATTTATTAGTTTAATATAATAATTCAAAATTTTATTTAATTTGATCAATTATTTAATGATATTAATGAATAAGATATTCAGTTTTTATTTCATCTATAATTGATTAAATTTATTGTTATATTTTATTTATTTATTTATTTATCACATTTTTATATATTACTATTTATGTTAACAAGTATAATAACACATTTCTAATGATTAATAATTTATTAATTTATCAAAATTAATGATTAAGGGTATATGTATTCATTCAATATTACAATATATTAAATATTTAATCACAATTTTATTTATTATGCAATAACACTAATAAACTAGATGATTAAGTTCTATTTTCTTATTTTTATTCATATCTTATAAATTTGTTTTATTTTTATTATTACTCAATATAATTGAAAAAATAATAATTTTAAGCTAATAATTATTTCCAATGCGTTAATGAAACAAGAAAAATTAATCAGTATTAAGTATTAACACTAACTCCATCATACTGATACTATAAGAAAATTATTCAGTAGCAGTGATTAATTCAACAAACGATAAAAACATGAAGAAACAATCAAAACTAGCACAAGTCCAGCGGAAAAATATGCTAAAAAGAAATCGCGACAGTTACCGTCACAAGCATACGTAAAATGGCGGGCTCAACATGAGTTTAACTACCGACGCAATTCAGTTAAAGATCAACTCTAGACTAAAGAGTGGAGCTTTCTCTCTCAAGGTCAAGGTGATGAAATCTTGTTGAGCTCCAAGAATCTTGCCTTTCCCATTTACTTTCATTGTTTTTGTACATAATTAATTAATTAATTAATGTCAGTGCTGCTCTACTGGTTCATATATATGGCTAGTCTACTGTAGACAGGTGATGATGTATTATTGTTATAATGTATGTATATATACAGATATGGCTCGAACCAAACAAACTGCACGCAAATCCACCGGCGGGAAGGCTCCGAGGAAGCAGCTTGCCCACAAAGCTGCTAAAATGAGGGCGGTATGCATATGGAACCTTTTTGGACGTTGATTTCTTGAAATAGTTTTTCTTTATGACTGATATTTTCCACATTTCTTACTTCAGACTCCACCCCATACACCGAAGAAGCCACACAGATTCCGCCCTGGAACCGTCGCTCTTCGGTATTGAAGGAATTATAGGAGAGCCGTATGTGAGGAAAAGGTATTCTTTTCTTAATCTGTAAAGGAACAACTCTAGAATATT
>JAOSBM010000006.1:7270868-7297227 GCA_027568955.1 Erythroxylum tenue
GCTTCGTTCTCCTCCCCAACCGATGTGGGATCTCACAATCCACCCCCTAGGAGGCCCAGCGTCCTCGCTGGCACAACGACCCGGGTACTGGCTCTGATATGAAGATACTATTCCTTTATAAAGGACTTCCTTTACACTTAAAAAGGTTGTGGAGGAAGTTAATGATGATATGAAACTCCCTTTTATTGCTTTTAGTTTTCTTTTCACTATGAATTTCCACTATGTTACCTCTTTTTTGCAGATGACATAACATCAAACCTCCATGCTCCTTCTTTTCCTCTAGAATTGGAGTTTGAAAAACCAAGGCTTCCCTTGATTCGAGGTCACTAAGGTTGCTTCGTTGGGGGTATAACAAGAATCCTTACACATTGATATGCTAGCTTGCTAACAAATTCTTTTGTCTTATAAAGAAAGATGTTTGGTCCACAGTGACGACTTCAGAAGAATTCTTTGACATGATTTTCCTAGATCTCTCTATTTACCTTCCTTTCAGTATCGTACCAATAATCAACTTTAAAGAACTATCAAGAGTCAAGGATCTTTGAGACTCACTATGTAGCAGGAGTTGCAATTCATGACTAAAATTTAGCGTAGTTCTTTTTTGTCTATACTGTCATATGTTGGTTTTATAACTCAGTCATCTTCTATTGAGGGACTTCTTAATAAAGCTAAAAAATTCTTCGCTTCCTTTGAAAAATCTTGCCACGATCAGGTCTTGTACGTTAAAAAATCAAGCTTCTTATTTCAATGTTGAATGGACTATAAAGCAAAGGACCCTAAAGGCAAGAGTCTCTAGAAAAAATTTCAAGAGCTAAAAATTGAATTCGATTCTTTAGAAAATGAAACTATTGAGCATGAACAAACTATCGAGTTGATTAGAGAAAAACAAGAAGCACTTACACAAGATGGACAGAGGTTCAATCAGGAGTTTTTACGAAGTCAAACAGATAGTTGCAAAATTAGGGAAGTCATTAGTGCTACAAAAAGACAAAGTTAGCTTTTGTAAGTGATAAGCCCATTAAACCAAGGAAGATCAGGTGTCATGTATTAACTAATTGGGTGAAATTTTGTCCTTTGACTTAGACCAGCTATGAACTTCCATATTTTGTTAACTTTTAGGTATTTTCAAGTGGATATTTGGACTTTTATTTCTGATTGTTAATCTTGAACTTATTTTATTTTGTTTTAAGAACTCACTCTCTTTCCTGTATCCTCATCCTTAAAAAAAAAGGTATGTATATAAGGCTTTAAATACTTCACATTGATAAAATACTTATGGGATTCACTTTCTAAACTAGGTAACTAATAGGCATTACCTCTAAAAACTCTATAAATTCTAAATGGCCCTTCCCAATTTGGAAACTTACCCCATTCTGTCAATTTTATCCCCAGTGGTAGAATCAACTTCCACACTATATGTGAGATCCCACATCGGTTGGAGAGGGGAACGAAGTACGCCTTATAAGGGTATGAATACCTCTCCCCTTAAGAAGTGTTTTTTCGAGCGTGAAGGCCTTGGCCCGAGGGGAAACCCAAAGTGGACAATATTTGTGGACAGATGGTTTGGGCTGTTACAAATGGTATTAGAGTCGGTTCCCGACCTGTTGTGCCAGCGAGGACGTTGAGCCTTAAGAGGGGTGGATTGTGAGATCCCACATTGGCTGGAGAGGAGAATGAAGTACGTCTTATAAGGGTATGGATACCTCTTCCTCATAAACATGTTTTTCCTGGTGTGGGAAGAGCAAAACCGTGAGGAGCTTGGCCCAATGGATAACCCAAAGCGGACAATATCTGTGAATGGGTGGTTTGGGCTGTTACAAATAATATCAGAGCCGGTTCTCAACCCGTTGCACCAACAAGGACGATGGGCCCTAAGAGAGGGTGGATTGTGAGATCCCACATCGGTTGGAGAGGGGAACGAAGTACGCCTTATAAGGATATGGAAACCTCTCCCCCTAAGACGCATTTTCCCAAGTACTGGAAGAGCAAAACCATGAGGGTCTTGGCCCGATGGACAGCCCAAAGTAGACAATATCTAGGGACGAATGATTTAGGCTGTTATAAAACAAATGGTATCAGAGCCAGTTTCCGACCTGTTGTGCTAGAGAGGACACTGGGCCCTAAAAGGAGGTGGATTGCGAGATCCTACATCGGTTGGAGAGAGAAATGAAGTATGCCTTATAAGGGTATGGATATCTCTCCCCATAAGATGCGTTTTCTCGAGTGCGAGAAGAGCAAAACCGTGAGGGTCTTGGCCCGAGGGACAACCCAAAGTAGACAATATCTATGGGAGGGTGGTCTGGGCTGTTACACTAAATCCCTTTCATAGAATTCTTGCTTATGCATTGTTTTATCTTTGAATTTTGCCACATTTTTCTTTTGAATAATCATATTATTCAAAAGCCAAATATCACACTTTATTTAAGTTCTCTAATTCCATTAACATCCCTTCTAAAAACTTAGAAGTTTCTAAAGTATTTTTTTTGGCTACTCTCAAGGATTGAACCACTACTTCCATAAGAAGAACGACATTGTGTCCATAAGTTAAAGTAAAAGGTCTAAGTCTTATAATGGTACACTTAGAAGTATGATATACTTATAATGTTTTAGATAGAATCTTATGCCATTCTCTAGGATTCTCTAACATTTTCTCCAAAATCTCAATAATTATTTTGTTTGATGCTTTGGCTTGACCATTAGCCTAAGTGTAATATGGAATCAAATCTTTAACTTCATAGCCCATAAACATGGTTCCTTGATCACTTGTTATCAATTGAGGGATTCCAAATTGATTAATAATTTGTTCCTTGATGGATTTAAATACATATATTTGATCACCCTTCTTCAAAGGTTGAGCTACCACTCATTTAGTAAAGTCATATGTGGCCAACAAAATAAAATATGATATTTTAAGGACGGTGGATATATCTTCCCAACAAGGTCAATGGCCCATCCTCTAAATGGCCATAGTTTAACTATATAATGAAACTCAGATGCATGAATTTGTTTAATTCTTCCATTTTTTGACATTGTTTATAGTCTCTTGCATATGATATAAAATCTTTCAAGATGGTTGGCAAATAGTATCTATGTTGATGTATAAGCCATCTCATCTTTATTCAAGATTGATGTGCCCCATATATCCCTTTATGAACTTGTCTTATTATTGTTACCTCAGGCATCCAATACATCTTAAAAGGAGTACATCATTTCCTTGACGAATCATAATTCCTTTAATTAACACAAAATTGAGTGCTCATTGCTTAAGTTTAAAAGGCACTTTCTTGCTAGATTTTTGATAAAATCTTTGATTTCTACGCTCTGATCATAGGCTACTTTGTTATCAATGTTAAAAACTTCTAGTGAAATTCTCCTCTTATAAATAGATGGGTGGGACCTTCATTATGCCATAATACACTTATAGACTCAATCTTTGGACATTTTCAACTCAAAATTCTATTTATGAAAGTTCATCTACCTCCTAATTTTTACCTCGCTGAATATATTGAAATTCTATATTACTAAAGAGCTCTAACAATTGGATAGCAGCAATAAAATAAGGTCATAAAATTAAACTCATGCACTTATATTCGCCTACCACTTGACATAACACCAATTGTGAATCTCCTTTGGTTAGGAATTTTTTAGCTTTAAAATCAACTGGAAGTTTTAATCTAATTACTAAGCCTTTTTATTCTGCTTGATTATTAGTCCATGGGAAGTTCATTTTTAGGGAGAGAAGAGTTTTGGTCTCATTTGGCATGATTATGACTACTCCAACACAAGATGACTTTTCTCTTCTAGATCCATCAAATTTCAAATCCTATGGCTTCTTTCTCACAATTGTGGACTAAATGTCCCACATCCTTTTGTATCTTAATCGAGGGATGGCTTATTGAAAAGTCAGTTAACGCTTGACCTTTTATAGATTTCTAAGGGTAATATATCAAGTTGAAACATGTAAGAGTCACAAGCTATTTCCTAATATTTCCTAAGAGGTTGGCTTATTCAATATGTATTTCATTAAACCACATAAACTTTATTTTACAATAAGTAATGCCTTAATTTTGAACAAGAGAAATATAATGTCAAGCACAAATTAACGATGGGTAAATACTTATTTTCTATTAGTTTAAGAATTCTACTCAAATAATAAATATCTTGTTTATGGCCAGCCTTATTACTCTGAGCCAATAGATATCCAATAGATTCTTCTATACAAGTAATATATAAATTTAAAAAATTCTATTTCTTGGGGGCATTAATATTGGAGGTTTAGTTAGGTATTCTTTGATACTATTGAATGCCACCTGATGCTTTTCCTCCCAATAGAATTCTTCAATCTAGTAAGTCTAAAAATTCTTTTATTTTACCTACCAAATTAACAATGAATCTTCTTATGTAGTTTACCTAGCCTAGAAACCTCTAAAGCTCCTTATTCTTAGGTTGTTTCACTTTGAGAATGGCTTTTACTTTATTTTTATCTAGTTTAATTCATCTATTATGAATTAAAAACCTTACGAAGTTCCCTACTTTCATTTTAGAAACATATTTATAGGATTCAACTTCAATTTGTGCTTTCTCATTCTATAAAAAGCTTTTCACAAATCCTAGATATGATTTGTACTCTTTTTGACTTCACAACAATATCATCTATGTAAACATTATGCCCTATCAAATAATGGAAAATGGCATTGATGGCCTCTAGTAGGTGGCTCTTGTATTCTTTAGACTGAAAGACGTTACAACCCACTTAAATGTTCCTATTGACCCTGGACATTAAAAAGCTATTTTAGAATTATCATTTTTGCTTATAAATAGGAAAACATTCTATAAAAGAGAATAAAGAATGACCAACCATCACGTTTTTTAAAGAATCTGCAATCGACATCAGATATACATCCTTAGGGATAACTGCATTTAAATATCTAAAGTCTACTTAAATCCTTATTTGTTCATTCTTCTTGAGTACAGGCACAATGTTAGCCAACTACTCAGTATATCTATATGGTCTAATAAAAACTACCTCATATAATTTTTCAATTTTTTTGTTTACTAAGCTCAAATTCTTTGTAACATTGCCTAAGCGGTTGACGGTGAGGGAAAAATCTAGTTATGTTGGAAGTTTGTGTTCTCCCAATGTTCTACTTAATCTTAGCATTTCAATATAGTCCCAAGTGAACATTCTTCAAATTTTTTCAAAATTTTCACTAGTTCTATCTTTATAAGATTTCGCAAAATTCTCTTGAATGCCCATATTCACTTCATCTAATGATTCTTGGTTCTAGTTCCCACAATCATCACACTTCTCAAGAGCAGATAGTAACTTTTGGACACCTCCATCACTCATTTGTAGTTCCTCTTCTTCTTCAAAAACCAATTTGGTGTTATCATATTTATTTATTTCTTCAAAATTCTACAAAATTTATTGCATTTGATATTTGATCTCTATGGTTGCAGTTAACGCTCTTTCTTTTTGTGAGAATTCACTCATCAGGTTCCTTTATAATAGGAACATTCATTAACGTAGGAACATACATGATGGTAATTATTTTATAAATATTTCTACCTCTTTTTTCATCTTTTCTTTGCCTTCCTTACAACAATATAACTTCTAAATTTATACAGGCTTTATATGATCTCTATAGAATTTTGCTTCCATTACATCAACTTTAGTATCGAATGGCTACAAATTGACCTAAGAAATTTCTACTTCATCTCCTTTCTATAAAAGTAAAAGCTAATGAATAGATGATGGAATGAAATAATTAGATTTGATCCAATCTCTACCTGACAAGGCCTGTAGCTAGTTTGGTTGTCAACAACAAAGAAAGCTATTAACAAAGTCTTTTCTCCTATTGTAATATTTATAGGAAGAATTCCCTATGCTCTAATATTTTCAACATTGAATGCAGGAACATGTACTTCAGTTGGGATCGAATTTACATCAGCTTTGCCAAAAGCTATCATCATTTTAGTCGGTATACTATTTATTACAGACCCTTTATCGACCAAAACTCCTAAAGTTGGTCTTTGTTGAACTAAGGGAGGTTCCAATTAATGTTTAGTTGATAACAAAACATAATTACTATTGATGTGTTTATTATTTTGATGAAAAGTAATATTAAAAGAAAATAAATCCATAAACTTAAGAAGATAGTATAAGAAGTTCATAAACAAAAGTTAAAGTTTGCAACCAATGAAATAAAGATCAAAATAAGAATAAAAGAAAATCAAGGCTCATTAAGGTAATTTTCAAATTTTATATTATAATTTTTTAGCTAACCATGTTAATTTCATGATCTAAAAGGCTCACCATGCATAATCATTCATCTTAATTCATTACATAAGTCTTTATATTCATTAAGAGGAATTAAAATTTTTTATTTAAATATAAAAGCCTCTTCATCTTTCAAATAATCTTTGGATAATATTTTGGGAAGTGTTTTAATCATATTTGGATTACACAAATTGTTTTTGAGCATTTGAAGTTGTTAAAACCATGTACTGTGAGTTTTTAGTAACATTGGTTGATGTATTGGTTGACTAATATTAGTGAATATTGCATTGCAAATGCATACTGGTCGACTAGTATAGTGCACTATATATAGTTGTTGTAACGGCTAATTTTTAGCATGAATGACTATTTTAGATCCCAAAACACTATAAATAGGTGTTTTCTTATTAGTTTGAGCATCTAGAAGGTTTTGGATATTGTATGCTCACATTTCTAAGAGTTCTTCAATCATTTGGGCATCATTTTGTCATATTTATGCGAGTGAGCCATTGTGGAGTTATCACGTGAATAAGTGAGATATTTTTTAGTTGTAATACTTTATTGGGTTATTGAATATTGCACTTGGGTGTGATCCAAATGGCAATAAGGTTCCTTATCACCTAGAAGAAGATTGTAAGAAGGGTTCTTGTTTACCAAAAAGGATTGTACAATGGTTATTCTTTGCCTTGAAAGAAGAATTATAGTAAAATCTAAGAAGAGTCTTGAGATGGATGTAGGCAAGAGTTGTTTTCTGAACCCCTATAAATCAATTTATGTTCTCTCCTCCTTGTATTTTTTAAATTATTGTTCAATTGGTTGATTAAATTATATTAACTAATTTCAACATACTTATTTATATTGATTATTGTTAATTGAGTATATTGTTTAGAAAAAATGTTAAATTTTGTAAACACCTAATTTAACCCCCTTAGGTGCCATTAAGGACTAACAATCTTCTATTGATATGGGCCTTTATATATAGAGGTCTTATATGTTGTGTCATAAACTTAGCTTCCAATACCACATTTTCTAGAATTCCTAGTCTTGTTGCCAATGTTGACACCCTACACTCTTTTTTCTCAAGAAGAGTTTCGACCTTCTTTACACTAGATTTGTCAAATGAATCCCAAAGTTTTATAGAAATAACAGTACATACAAGTTGAATATGAATTTCCCCCATTCTAATGAATTCATTAGAATCCTTATCCCAACTCTCAAAGCAAGTTGATTTGTTGTAAAATCTAAGGTTCTCTTTTATCTTGTCTCAATTTTTATTGACAAATTCTACCCTCGCCTTTTTATTGTTAGGATTCTTCGTGTTTTCTTAAAAGAAAATAGGTTTCACACGAGATGACTTTCTTAAAGTTGGCTTCTTCAACAATGCAAGCTTATTTTTCTCAAACTTGGCAGTGCATCTATATCGCTAAAGCTGTATTTTTTTGAGTTAAAGTTAAGGGTATTGGATTCTTGAGATATCTTACTTGCTCTAATGTCAGGATGGTAGCACCTGTTGTGGCACTACAAATCTAGTCTGTCTACGTTGAGAACTCAAATTTTAAGGTTTATATCTTTTCTTATAAACTTGGTTAAATTCTGCTTAGTGAATTTTCCCTAAATGTATACCTTCTATTGAAATTTAGGAATTCAATGCCTTCATTCCTAAAGTTGGTATTATAATTAGGAACAAAAACACCTATTCTTGAAATTGATGCTAATGCTAAATGCTAAATCTTCAACTTCTTTTTGACATCTGATAATAGGAGTAGGTTGAATTTAGTGGCTTTAATAGTTGCCACTGGTGGGAATAACTCTTCATATATTAGTATAGTTTGGTCAACTCACAAACAACAAAATTTCCTTATTGATCATGTATTAAACCACATTCTTAAATCCCCAATATGGAATTGTCAAATGACCCCAAGTATTATGATATTTGCAATAGTCACTACCTTTGATTTCCTTTTTCATATGAATTCTATGCTTTAGGGGTATGGTAGTAAATTTTTCTTGCAACAAATAATCAATGATCTCCTCTATTTTGGAGGTGTGAAAGGTGTAATGAACTTGAGTAGATGAAGCCTACATTTTCTTTTTGACTTCCAGGGATTTAGTCTAAAAAAAGGGCAAACATACTTTTAAGGGATGCTAACTTTGGCTATTACTGAATCATAAGAATTTGTCTAGGTGATATAAGTGCCTACTAAATTTTTCTTTCTTGAAGTGATCTTTTTTAAGGATTTCTTCATATTTGCAGACTTTTGCTACCTGTTCATAGAAATCACAAAATTTCTTGCCTTAAAAATTTCTTCCATAATTCAATGTCCAACCCTTTTTCAGCTAATTTCACATATTTGATTTCTAAAAACGTGATTCGAAGATCAACTTTTCATTTTCTTAAAACGAGTGATGAACATGTCAACATTCTCATCACTCTTCTGAGTGACCTTTGACAACTCAGCTATGCTAACTTTGGGCTCAATCCTAAAAAATTGAGTATGAAACAATCTTTCCATTTCAAACCAAGAAAAAATATAATTCCTGTGCAAAAATTTACCAAGAAAAAGAAGTTCTTGTTAATAACTTTGGTAACAAATTGAGCTTAAAGTAGTTAAAGTAGACTAATTCTCCACAATGTATGGTGAATTTGGTAATGTGCTTAATGATGGATTGACCATCTTTGCCAGAAAATAAGTTGAATTTAGGAATTAGGTAGCCACAAGGATAAGGATTCTTATGATCAATCTATTTTAGATAAGACTTATGAAATTTTAGAGAACCAAGTTGTCTTTAACTAGGCCCATACAATTCCTAAATAACTTATCTTATAGCTTCGAGATCAACTTGTTATCTCATTTACGGTGGGGAATAATGATATTGCAATTTACAGCTGCAATGTTACCCCAAAACCGTATTGTGGTCCATGAGCTTCATCCTCCACACTAAATCCCTATCTACTATCTACTGGAAATTTGATTCTTGACTGAATTTTGGCTATTACCAAGATTAACGTTAGGAGGCACCATAAAGACATCATCTATTTCAGACAAGGGATGTATCTTTCATCTATAAAGGAAGTAGTTGGAAGGCAACTACATTCTCCGACTTCCACTGCATTAGGAAAAGGATGCCCCTGAGTCCTTCAGAGATTTTGCATTGCTAAAGTAGGCAAATTCTACCTAGTAAATTGTATTAGAGTAGCAAACAAATTGTTAACCTTTTTTTTTTTCAATATTTTGATTATGTTGACCATAGAAGTCAAATTAGACTCAATTTTAGAATTTCGTTTGTATAAACAACATTGTTCCATTGTAGTGATTTTAGATTCTCATAGTAGGAAAGTTAGCTGAAGGCAAGGTTACCTTCTTAAGATTTTCCACCATTTAGGATATAAAGCAATCATTACCTATAGTTGTAGGGGCTTCTTGTTCTAGGGTTGAAGGCAAGGTGATTTCTTTTTGATTATGTATTCATGGCATCATGGTCCTATAGAGCATGTCAAATTATTTGGTGTTAACCTAGAATTCGGGCATGCCAAGGAGGAATTCTCCTAAAATTTGTACCGGACTTCCTATTGACACTATAAATGGGCTTTAGAAAACTTAGAATATATAATTCTAAACTACCAAAATACCTAAATATGTGGGAAAGAGAGATGATTTGATTTAAGCAAAAAGGAAAATACAAGCTACAAAGGAAATTTGGAAAAAATGAATAAATAATGTAAAAAAGCTAGAAAAGTTGTAGCAAAGTGTGTTTGAAGTTATTTTCCTTTTGAAGGTTGTCTAGAGATTGTGTTTTTTTATATGGTGTTCGTCTTCTTCATTGTCTAAGTGCTAGTGAATTTATAATCTTCTCATCCTTAGTTAATTTTTGCTATAACTATCCACTTTTCTACATTTTAGCTAAGTACCTCTCACTATCTCAATAACTCCCGTATCCTAAAATTCAACCTTAAGTAACTTATTAACTTCCAGCTTACTTATTCATGTTTTAATTAACTACCTCCCACTATTTTCTCAACTTCCATATCCTAGACTTCCACAAATTAAACACATTTTGTCTCACATCCCTAATTTTTTATTGTTCATAAATTCTTTAGTTAAACATTTATTAAGCTTACATCTCTAAGCTAACTTCATTTGACTGAATAGTTGTTTAGCCCAATGGACTAATTTATTTTAAGCTATCAAAAATTAATTATTATTAACCATTTTTTCTTAACTAATGAACTCAAACAATATTTTTGTTTTAAAGAATTGCAGATCAAAGAAAAAAGGGTAAGTGATGGATAATTAACAAATTTAGGGAGATGAGATATGACACCAAATATGGAGAGAAAATGTTCTTCTGCATTCAAGCTTCTAACTTCTTATTTATAGGAAGAAATAAAAAAGTTGATATTAAATTGAAATGTCGATCTAACTTGGACAAACAAAGAATAATATATGAAGTGAGTATAAATTATAAGTAGGGGAAGATATGAAAATTAGTAATGCAATTTTTAAAAGTTGATTTTGTTATAAACAATTTCTTTAATTTACGTATCTTATGTAATTACACAAGATACGACGTATATTAACACATGATTAAATTACTATTTCTTAATGTTATAGTTTTATACCTTAGAATCAGAGATGTGGGTATTGTACCATATCGGGCGGTATCAACTAGTATGATATAGTATGGTACCCACTCATTTCGTACCGTTAGTCGGTACTGAAATACCATCAAAATTTTGGGACTGAAATATAATTTAAAAGAAATGTTGGACTAAAATGTAAATTAAAAAAATATAACTATTTAACCCTTTTGTCATTAACCCGAACCCCCCACCAACCTATTTGTCTGGTCTACTACTACTCTTCCTCTCACAATTGCCTTGTCTTCCTTGCCTGCCTACCTGGCCTGCCTCGCCTCGCCAATTACCTCGCCTCAATTTGCCGGTCACGTTGCCTAGCTTGCGCAGTCACCTCACGCTCCCTCCTCTGCCACTATCACCTTTTCAAGCCTCAAAGTTGCAAATTGCAACTGTCAGTCGCCTTAAACCATTCTGAATTTCTAATTCACCTTTGAACAATTGAAAAATTGAAATGTGTGAAGTGCAATGTGCAATGTGTTGAGTGTTGATTGTTGATTGTTGATTGTTGATTTGTGTTGTGTTGTGTTGCTTAATGTTGAGTGACGAGTTAATTCATAATTGAGTAGTTGTTATGTGTGTAAGTGACTTATAGTTGTGAATTACTAAACTGTGACTTGTGAGTTTAGAAACTACATTTTAGAAATTAAGGATAGTAGATAAATGAATTTGTTTTATCTAAAATTTAAAATTGAGGAATGAGAGTGAGGATTTTATATAGAATTATAGTATATGGAATTTGAAATTTTAGATGTGTTGTCATTTGTGTTGATTGGATTTTAGGAATTGGGGATTCAATCATTCAATACAAAATTGAAGTTTGTGTTATTGCTTGAAATTTGAGAAATATTGAATTAAATTTTTGTCTTTATTATAAACTAGGTTATATATTATAAATTGATTTCTTAAGATACAAAATGGGTTAGTTAATTTAGGTTGAATTATGTAATTGTACAAATTAAGTTAAAGATGTGAGTTCATGTTTGAATCATATAATCACACAAAATGGGTTATATTTATGACTTTATGGTTGAATTATGAGATTACACAAATTGAGTTATGATTATGAGTTTATGTTTAAATTATGTAATCTCACAAAATGAGTTATAGTTGTGAGTTATGGTTGAATTATCTTATCATACAAAATAGTTATAATGGTGACTTTCTGGTAGAGTTATGTAATTACTCAAAATGAGTTATAATTGTGAGTTATGACTTTAGATAAAATATGTTTAATCATCAAAATTTCTTAAGAAATCATTTATATAAGTTTATGAAGGTCACTGAATGTATATATCATATGATTGTCAAGGAACTATCGTTGCTCTATTTCTTACTATTGTTATACAAAACTTTATTTTGATACAAAATTATTAAGTTAATTTTAATATTTATCTTCATTTATTTTTACAGATAAATGGAAGGAAGTTCAAGTACACCTGATAATTTAGTCGCTTATGGTATATGAAGATTTGATGATCCAACTTAGGCTCATGCTTGATTAGTTTTTGAAATGAAGAACCATAATATTTGTTTGTAGTGTAACAAGAATTTGAAAGGTGAGGGAATCACCAGATTAAAGAATCATTTAATTGGGATCAAAGGTGATGTGGAACCTTGTAAAAAAGTGAGTCTTGATGTCAAATGACAAATGAAGACTTTGCTTGAAGAGTATCAATATGAGAAAATAGAAGGCAAAGATTGAATTACAAAATTGATAGTGGAATTTCTTTTGTTGGTGTTCATGATAATAGTGGAGATGTTGAAGGTGATAGTATTCCTAACCAATAAGAAGGAAATATTGCACCTGATGTTAGAAAAAAGAAGACAGGTGTCCAATTTTTTTGTACCATGAACAACTCTTGATGTTTAACCTTCAATCCGTAGTGCCTTACAATCTATAGAAGAGTCTCATAATGTGGACATGGTAATGACTAGATGGTCGTATAATTCAGGTATAACATTCAGTACTGCCTAATCTTATTATTATCAGTCTATGGTGGATGTTATTACCCCATCTGGTCCAGGATACAAAGCTCCTTCAATTGATGACTACATACGTAAACTTTTGAGTAGCTTTGTTTATGAAATTAAAGTTATTTGGATGAAACAATAATGACTTGGGCTACTTATAGGTGTTCATTTATATGTGATGGTTGGATAAATAGAAGATATGAGTCTATTATTAGTTTTTAGTTTTATTATGCAAAGAGGACAATGTTTGCTAAGTCTATTGATGCATCTGACCTTGTTAGGAATGTTGATACTCTATTTGAAATATTTGATGAAGTTATGAATGAAGTTAGGCCAGCAAATATTGTTCAGTTCATTACTGACAATGATTCTACTTATAAAACAACCAGAAGAAGATTGCAAAGTAAGTATAATTCTTTTTATTGAACTCCTTATGTTGCATATTGCATTAAGTTGATGTTGTAAAATATAGTAGACGCTAGGTATTTGCCTATTATTGATGAGACTTTGCAGAAAGCAAAAAAAGGTGACCTAATTCATCTATAATTGTGCAAGAATTTAATGAGAAAGGATTTCACCAATTGTAGGAATTTGTGTCGTTCTGTTGACACAAGATTTGCAACTAATTTCTTATCACTTTAGAGTTTTAATATGATGAAGAAAGAGTTGAGACAAATATTTACAAGTGATAAGAGAGTTGCATCTCAATATGCTAGGTCTAATGTTAGATTGTAGGTTTCTAAAATTATACTTAAAGATAATGAATTTTAGTTCCAATGTCAATTTGTCATCTGAGTTTGTGAGCTTTAGTGAGGGTACTTCGTCCGGATGATAGTGATGAGAAGGCAATAATGAGTTATTTTTATGATGCCATGGAGAAGGCAAAGGAATGAATCAAGGTCAATATGAAAATAGGTCTTCTTTGTACACACCTTATCTTGCAGTCATCAATGAGAGATAGGAAAGATAACTTTACTTTTCGTTGTTTGTAGTTGAGGAATTTTTAAATCATAGTGTCCATTTTAGACCAAGTTTTACAAAGAAAGTTGGAGTTAATAAAGAATGCTATTAACTATTACACTAATTGTTGCCTATGAGATAATGCAAGATCCACTAAGCTCACAAATGGAGATTTATAAGGATGCTTATGGTGATTTTGGGGTGCTAATTGCTATTCGTTAAAGAGATAAACTTAATCCATATTTTTTTTCACTTTTGTTACTTGTTGAAAAATAATCATCACTTTATTTTGTTTATAATGCTACTTTTGTTATCTTAAGACTTACGGTTGCTTGGTGGGACCAATTTGAAAGTGATTTTTCAAAATTGCAAAGATTGACAATTCGAATGCTAAGTTAATGTGTGAGTGCAATAACGTGTGAAAGGGATTGAAGCATATTTGAATTCATCAATTCCAAGAAAAAGAATTGATTGGAGCATAAAAGATTAAACGACTTGGTCTTGTTTGATACAATTTAAAGCTTCGGAAAAGGTATATTATTATTGTTATTAAGTTAGAAATAATTTTTTGTAATTTCTTAATAATTTAATTTTATTGATTATTATGACTCTTAATAGAACAAATAGTTTTGTAGATCCAATTTGCCTTGATCATTTCGATCTTATGATGGATTGAGTTTCTGAGGAACCGGGTTTAATAGATGAGCGTAACTTAGGAAGATAATCTTGGATGAGAAAGTATTGACATATCATTTGATGCAATAAATTTGAATGATTGTAATGATGAAACTCCTCATAAGGACAGCAATGGGCTGGTATTATTAGGACTCGGGCTTGACTCGAGGCCTTATCTGGCCTAAGGCAATGGGCCCAAGCTTGAGCCAGATTAGGTCTGAGGCAACTCGGCCTGACCCTGAGCCCTATTTGACCCAACATAATTTTTTATAATTAAAAATACAAAACGATGTGGCTGTCCAGGCCTGGGTAGCTTGAGCTTAAACTCGATCCGAGCCTCGATTTTTCAAAAAACTAGGCCCAACATTCGATCAATCTGGGCCTAGCCTAGCCCGTTGATTTCGGGTCAGGCTCAGGCCTAGTTTTATCCCTAGCTTCTCTCAATAATGAGAATTTTGTACCAAATGAGAATCAATGTCAATGTGATTTGAGCGAGTATTTAACTAAATAAAGTTCCAGGTTTTTATTTCTCCTCTCTTTTAATTTCACTTATATTCGATGTGCATGTTAAATTCTATATATGCTTTATGCAATATAAATACAATTGAAAATATTTTTATTTTATGTTTCACTTCTAATTGGTTGTTTCCTCGGTGTGAACTCTTGTTATAAATTATAATTGTTAGAGTCATGGATATTTATTATTCTTTTGTTTGTTGTTTTGATATAATTATTATTTATTATAAGTCCTTAATTCTATATTTGTGTGATGATTAAATAAACTTTTTTCATATTAATTTTGATTGTTATTTATATGTGAAAATAATATTAATAAAAATAAATATATTGTTATTGTTTTAAATTTATATAATTATGATTTTTAAAGACAGATTTGATATGAAATTATAAATTATATAGTACAATATATTGAGGAACTATTTTACAAATTTAAAAAAATCAAGAATTTTTTTTGATAAATTTTAAAAATTACCCGAAACAATACCTGATATGAACTAGTATCAATACATTATTGTATTAGAACCAAATTCCATACCAATGCCAATACGGTATTTATAATATTGCTTGGAATATCTGCCATAAAAATTATTCTTTTCCTTCTTTTTCATAACGAGCCAAGAAAGAAAAAAACGATAATGTTAGAAATAACTCATAAAAAGGAGATGATAATAAGACAAATAATGGTTGTGGTAATGTAGAAACCAAACAAAAATAGATTGAGTTATAAGTGAATATAGAGAAAAAAAATAAAGTAAAAATACAAATAAAAAAGAACTAAAAGAAATTATATCAAAAAATTACCTACTTTAAAATACTTGATGAAGTAATTTCCACAACTTATTGTTTTAATCAAATTTGCACCAAATAAAATTAGAAATTAATATTTTAAATAAAATAAAGTAGATAGTCCACTAAGTCGATCATCTCAAGATTAAATAGTCAAATTCAGATGATGTAAATGTTGTCTGATAAATATTTCGAACTTTTCTTTTTAAAAAAAACTGAATAACATCGCAGGAACTAACACTGGCTGTGCGACAATCGAAGGAGCTCCTTTTTCTCGGAATATATAAGAAGCAGAAACTATATATAAACATCCGAGAGCAAGCAGTAATCTGATTACTAAAAGAATGTGTTTAACAGATATCGACCAAGGGCTGAGAAAGTCTTTCTTAATCAATCATAAATTTTAAATCGCGTACTAGTGTAAACTTATTTGAATTTTTGCAAGGAATGTATATATAACAATACATTTTGCTAAAGAGAAAAAATATAACAGAAAAAGAAAATACATTTCTGCAATATGCAAATGCAGAGTTTTTAAATTATTACCGACTACTATTGATCTATCATCTATCACAAAGAAAAACTGGTGATGCTCCAATCTTGGCAAAATGTTGACAAACAATATATGTTACGTATCAGGTTATGATATATTGAGGCCTAATCACCGAAGATATGAGAAACGAAAGGAAGAGTCATGCGCTGTACTGGTAATTGTTTAGTTCTCCCCAGACGGACAGCTCTACTTCTTCCCATGAATTCGCCGTTCTGAGTTCCTTCCATAAACTGAAAATTGCCCCCAGGATATTTTCATCGTGCAATATACAGTAGCACCTGCAGGCATGTAGCTTCCCACGTATATCACATTGCCAAAATGAGATATCAAAACAAAGTTTAACATAACATTTGTCCCTATACTCGCTTCTCCTATCTAATCAAATTTCAAGATAGAAATCACCCAGATTTACACACAAAATGTTCATCAATATGTGGATTGGAGGAAACATCGACCAAAAAGGGAGCACAGGAGGAAATCAACTGCTTACATGGTATGGTAAGAAAGTCGTTTATATTTGTCACCATCCTCAATGAATCGTTTATTTCTCCTTATCAAAGGTAATTTGTAGCTCTCCAAAAATTGTTTAAGAAGACTGGAATCGCCTCTAAAGATATCCAAGTATATTGGTATGATGTCATAGATGCGATCACCTGTAAAGACATCAAGAATCAATCTAGTGGTGCTACACTAATTTGTTCCCAAAAGTCGAGCTGACATACCAAATTTTAATTCTTTTACTGGTTAAGACCAACCAGCTTAAACATGTCAACACAAGAAAGAAATCAACTACTAAATATTTCAATAATTGAAGATCTTGGATATGTGGCCGCTCTACTCAAGAGTAAGAGAAAGAAAAAGCGATGGTATCAGATGTTCTCCATTCCTTTGAGGCAGTACTGGAAGATACAATAATCAGTTGCAAAATTTTACAATGAAAAAACTTGAAATATGAATATAGATCTGTCGGTCAGCCATCCACATGCATTTCATGTAGCATAAAATAGGAAGAACATATAAGATGACAATCAGGGAAGAACATGTCAAAGGTCTTTTATACAAACATATCAGATGACAATCAGGGAAGCAGACATAAAAAGTTTTTAAGCGGAAGGCACTAACCTATAGAAAGATCACTAAAATCAATGATGTAGCTTGGGTGCCAGGATTTTTTGCTATCATCAACACAGCCATTTGTGGAACTGCATTCCACCAGGCAAGTAACTGCAGCATTGCCATTTGAGCAAGAACTACCAATTTGGGGTTCCATATATACATTGTCATCCATAATATCGGTGTGTATCCAGGAGCAATCTTTACAGAGTTTGTTAAGACCGTCATTCTAAAAGAGGAAGATACCAGAAATTTCAAAGACTAGTCATGCATCTAGTTTTAATATATATCATATCAACTGTAAAAGCATGATGGGGTTTGGATAAACCTCATATCTAACAAACAGCTTTGTAAAGTCATCTGGGAGATATACATCAACTTTCTCTATCAGTGATTTGGGAATTGGATCTCCCCTGCAATAAGCAAACAAAATATATGAGAGTTAGCAAGGATCCTCTGTCGGATAAAGTTTTGATATACTTCCAAACTTTACTGAAATTTTAATTAGAAAAATTAGTTTGATGATCAAAATTTTTTTAAAAAAAAAAGTTCAATGAAAGTTAGACATGCCAATTTGTCAAGCGGCTTATTAGATTCTTCCTCCTCATGGAAAGTATACTGACAAAGATTCGCCATTCTTCAGGAATATCTGCTTTACAACAATTATCATCCACAACAACATCAGCAAAAGGCATTTCCTCTTTTCGTTCAATATCTATTAAATTTGGCTGATCAAAAGGTGGATAGGGTAAGACGTGAAGGTTGTGCAACTGCTTTCCCAAGAAGGAAGCCAAGTTTACAGCCTCTTCCCATGACAGTGTATCTCTTCTGCAAAGGGAAAAGAAATATGGTACCAACGAGACACACTGATGCTGATTCCAGCACAACTGTAAAAAGTGGCTAAAAGAGATAACTTATTACTTCTATGAGAACTTACAATTCAGCAAATATTTTCCCTTTGCATCGCTTTGTTATGATAAATGGGCATATCGGTGCACATACAGACGACTTGAATTGTTCTTCAAATGGCAATCCAGCCTTTTTATATTCAAGGTGTTTTTTTCTCCACACGTCAAAAGGGAAACCACCTTCGTTACAATTTAGAATGAGATTGCGGTCACAAATAACATTAGGAACTCCTTTTCCATCCCAAGGAACAATTCTGAGAGTTCCATTTTCAAGGTAAAGGATTCCACTTGCTACAACTTCAGGAACATGATTTTTCAGGGCAGAGCTGGATTTGCATAGCATACTGTAAAACTCAAGCTACAATCAAGTAATATTAAGTTAGAAAAATATGTGAAAAAAGATGGCAAGCAAGGTAAAAGTTAAAAGATACCTCAGTGCCTAAATTATACATTGAGGCTTCAAGCCCTCCTTCAACAAATATTTTAACGGCAAAACCAGCTACTAGATAAACCTGCCATGGAATAGGGAAGTTATAAACGACCACAAACTAAGAATGAGTTTCAAGTTCAACCCAAAGAACTAATAAAAGAATAATTTTTTTAGGCACTGTAATCCACAAAAATACTTTCAATAAATAACTACTGGTTACAACCTAAAAGAGTGACAATCACACACCACCAGCCATCACAGGTTTGCTGCTAGCTAAATGAACACATACCATTGCTATCATGATCTTTCAGCATCTTATGTTGCACAACTACTACATCTACAGTTTCATCACACCTTCACTATCAGCTTTTAGGTGTTTCAAAAATGAAGAAAATATCAAAGTGTAGTAAGTTTGACTTAAGAAGATTCCTAATTTCAAAATTTTCACATGCTATGAAAGAAATGGACAATGCACTTACAGGATTGCTACCAGTTCCAACAGGAAGCCTCTCATCATCACTGGGGCAAGGCAAATTATGGTAGCAACAAATTTCTGTCAGGCAACCCAACCATCTTTCCGTATTCAGTGCAAGGCATGCTCCCTAAAAGAAAATCAAGCAATGTGTTGAAGTTAAGCGTGAACTACAGAACCTAACAAACCAAATATCTACTTCTGTAAATCGGAGGATCAAAATTATGGACTGCACATGTACAACAGCTCTAATCTCCAATAAAGGTATGTTCGAAGTGTGAACAGGATTTCATTCTGAATCTGATAGCACCAAAAATTTTTACTATGAGGGGCTTGTTTATTACATAGAACAAACTGCTTATGGGCAACCATAACTAAGCAATAAAAGAAGGGGAGGGGAGGGGGGAGGTACCTTCCATATGAGATCTCTCATTCCTGGCTTTTCAACCCAAAGCCTGGATAACCATCCTCTCATTTCTCGTGGTCCAATACAGTTGCCTGAGCTCCATGGAGAATTGTAATGATCTCTCTCTTCATGCAATAACGTGGATAAAAATTCTATATCATAATAAAAATCTGGCTTCACCAAATCATAACTCTTAGGTGAATCGTTAGTAGTTGTTTCATGTCCTGAAACTTCTCTAGGGTTTTGCATTTTGATCCTCTTCTCTTTCCTTGTCAGGTCTGGGTAACTTGGAACATCTTCATTGTAGACTTTATTCATCTGAGCATTCTGAAAACTGTCACCATCAAGGGCCAGCAGTCCCGCACGACAAACTCCTTTATGACGATAACCAGGAGCCATATCTAAACATACATATTCAAAGTTTTTTCTATTCACAAAATTTTGTGTCACAGCAACAGTTGGTTCCAAATTCAATACACAGTGCCACCATCCACTAGGAACAAAAATAGTTTCTCCAGGTTGTTGAATACACTCAATTGGCTTATCTTCATCAGCAAGGTGGGGATAAAAATCTAGCCACCACTGTAAGACATAAAAGTGAAAGCACAGTAATAAGGCAAAAGTTTTCAGGACACAATTAATTACCAAGAACTAGAATGCTGCCAACAAAAACCTGCAATGACGACGGGGTGTCAATATTGACATCGCCATCTTCATCATTAACATGTACTGTAACTCCTAAAGGTACTCTTCCAGGAGGATACAAAGCCCACCTAATTGAACAAAGAGGTTATATGGCTAAGGAATCATAGACAGCATGGATTGGAAGATATGATTAATGAACTATGACTAACGGAAGAGTAATGGTAATATATACCTTTTACGGCCACATAAAAGGGTGTTCCAGGCACTGGTGAGTGCTGGATCAACATGCCAAGATGCACCAGATCTCTCAGGTCCAATGATAAGCCATCTAAAGGGCGGGCGATCGTCTCTATCTAAGACCTCAAAGAAATCTTCTTGAAATAGATATGGGACACTAAAATCCTTCAACAAGCTTGGTGTAGTTTCCCCAAACTGAAAATTTTAAAAATTATCATTAAGCTGTAATTTTTACATAGATCAGGGAGAACAAAGCATCCCTAGTCATCACCTTGTCATCAAAAATATACAGGGGATCCTCATCGTGCTGAAGGTTCATGTATGAGACATAATCCTTAAACTTCATTAAAATTCTTTTTGGACTCCTCTGTGAAATCCTAAAAACTGTATCTCCATATTCTTGTGATAGTTGCTCAATTGTCCATGTCTTTCTTGCTGGCCAAGTATCAGCAAGTCCACTAAGCAAAACCTGATACAAGAATTCCTTATCACCCTATGCACAAAAGGCATAATTCCTCGAAAGTGCTATTTATGTTTTTCTTAATAAAAGAGAAGCATCGCATCCAGAAGCTAATTATTGTCAACATACAGGTTTTTTTCCATCATACTGACAGTTAAACTCTTCTAAGGAGATGTTGGCCTTTCTGTCCACATTCCCATCATGAAAAGCAAAGCCATTTAATGTAGTATGGCACCTGTATAATCTTCTATACAAGAACAAAGAGTTGAATCCTGGACAAACAGTAAATAAGATCCAAGCTCAATAAGAGTCTCTTTAAGTATCTCTTACTCAAAAAGTTAAAACTTAAAACACATTTTCTTAAGAAACTTGCCATCGAATTCAACAGATTTTCCGTGCTGCTCTTGATATTCATTTGGTGCACTCTCTCTGCAGACCCAAAGCAGAAAATGAACTGGTATTATAATTGAACTTGGAATCAATCAACGAAACTAACGATTTCAAGAATCGAAAATGCAAAATGTTGAATTCCGGGGCATACAAACAAAGCGTTGTTTTCTTCCAGGAGCCTTTATACTTAAGAGGACCATCGAGTCTACGAACGCACAGAATCATCCACAATGGTTCTTCGTTGCAAAGTATGTACATCACGCTGCAAAAAGCAAGCATGTGGACGTTAATTGGGAACAGAAATGAAACCTAGTCAATCAAATTCTCTACGAAGTGAATTACAAACGCTAATTGAGATTCAATGCATTAAACAACAGAACTGACACTTGCACAAAATACAACATGGCGCAGAAAATAAAAGAAAAGAAGAAACCTGCTAACGCAAGAGAGACGA
Organism: Erythroxylum tenue; assembly: GCA_027568955.1. NCBI lineage: Eukaryota > Viridiplantae > Streptophyta > Magnoliopsida > Malpighiales > Erythroxylaceae > Erythroxylum > Erythroxylum tenue. Next base: position 7,292,764 of record JAOSBM010000006.1, read on the forward strand.
GCAACGTCGCGAGGGGAGAGATACTCCAAAATAGCACAGATAAGTTCATCGGGAAGTAGTTTCAGGCCGCCGAGGGCGTCGGGCCGGCGATCTCTAGTTGGAAAAGCGTGAACTGGAGAATTCTTCATTGGTGAAATCCAAATTGGCAAAAGTGTGGAGTTTTTAGCGCTTATAAAGGTTTTTGCTTCTCCGAACCGGCAATCTTTGGCACATTGAAAAAGCATAGGAAGCAAATCTTGTGGGCGTAACTTTTACGCTACTCGGTAGCGCGTGGACCGTGTTTCTCGGAAGGTCGTGCGCGCGTTTTAGTTTTCGTCTCTTTTATTTCCCACTCGAGATTACGGACAAATAAGAGGATCTCTGGGCCGGAAAACAACAAACTGCATGTCGTTCGATAGACAGCAATCCCGAAGATCAAGACGTCATAGAAAGCCTAGTCAATTTAAAAAGTATAAAGCTTACATTTACCCGTTGCCACGTTAAAGAGGCTTTTGAACCCAAAATAAGTTGGACTTGAACAATTAGAACCCACCAAGATAATAAACGACCAGGAGCATTGGGTGTTTAATTAGTTGAATAGGCTCTGGGCTCAACTTCTGATAAAATCTAAAGTTTAGGAGCAAAAGTTGTGCTCAAAGTTCCAATTTTGTTTTATTTCAAGTTTATTCTTTAATTCATATGGATTGAACTTCTTCCCTGTTTTTCTAGGTTTTTATTGAAATTTGATCCTTACATGCCATTATTATTTCATGTGTTTTTTTTTTGGTTATGAAATCATTCACTTTTCTACCCTAATTAAGAATCATTGAGGAAAAGGCTCTCTTAAATACTAAATTATTAATTGATGAGGTTTTGTATGACTTAGAAGGATTATATTTTCTAATTATTTCATTGAAACTAATAGAATATTACAATTCTTATCTGAGTTAGTACCTTATGATAGTAAATGAACCAGTTGAACCTTGTTATGGCATGAATAATTACATTTAAAGAAGTTTGTTTATGAAATGAATCCAAATTCATTTAACTATCATATTATTATTATTATTATTATTATTATTATTATTATTATTATTATTATCATCATCATGATCATCATGACCATCAATATTTTTTTTCCTTCTTCTGAGTCATTTAGAAACAATCTCTCTACTAGTTAAAGGTAAGGTTAAATATTACTAGACCTCCTTAGATTCTGTGTGTTAATAAGATTTATACTGACTGTTGTTGTTGTTGTTATTGATGGTGGTGGTGGCAGCGAAGATGAGGATGTGTCGTTAGATATGTAATCGTACTAAAAGGGATAAGGTCAAAAATATATTGATAAGAAACAAATTAAAAGCGGATAGTATTAATAAAAACTTAGATAGATGAAGTTTAGGTGTTTCAAATAGGTTAAAAGGAGATACCTTGACATTTTAGTGAGAAGATGTGAGAAAATAGTATTTAGAGACTATAATAGGAAAAAGTAAAGCCTAAGAAGAACCGGAGGAAATGATCAAGAATGATATAACTTTACGAGGAAATAGCCCGCAATAGAAAACTTTGATATAGCAGGATACGGAAAAAGGATCTCTTATAGAGAGGTTTTTCTCATTCTCTTATAAGTATTTTAAAAATTTTCCATCGAGTTTTTTGTTTTATAGTTAGCCTTAATATTTTGATTTAGTAATACTTTTCTCCTAACTATTTAGCCTAAGCAATTTCTTACTTACTCTATTTACTTTTTTGTGACGGCGGGTTTGATTTATTTTTGTCCTTTCCTTTTTTTTGGTTTGGATATTTATTTACTTATTTTATTTTTATTATTAATCTTTATTATGTTCTATATCTACTGTATTATGCATTGCATTACATATATTTATATTTTTATTTATACGTATTTATTCATATTTTATATTATCATTATTTTACATTACATGTGGGTCTATTAGAAACAACTTCTTTAATAGGTAGGGGTAAGGTCGCGTATTACTGGATCTCCCTAGATCCTACCTATCAGCGAAACTCTCACTAGGTGTAGTTGTTGTTGATGTTGTATGCTTTTACCATTATCTTTCATATAATGCCTTCCTTACTTCGACCATATGTTTTTAATCAATTTTCTTTAGAAAGTTTATGTTGTAATATTGTTTTATATAACTTTGAAATAATTATTTTTGTTGTTTATGTTTATGATTTATTAGTTTATAGATTAAGGATACGTATAGGTGGAAACAAAATGTACCTGAATTTTATTGCTTATGCACCTGGTATATATTCCATATGGAGAAATATATACTTATGACAAATGACTACAAGAATGATGTTCAATTTTGTTCAATGCTGTTGCATTATGGCTAGCCAACTTGACAGGCCTGAAGTTAAAAAAAAAAATCCTCTTTTTACGTATCTTAGTTTACTTATAACAACCAAGAGACCAAAATTTAAGGATTGTTTACTACTAATTGGGAGGATTCAGAGAAAAATTGGGAGCTGGTATAACATATGTTTACCATTTACTGGTGGAGTTTTAACTCATCAAGTGTATTTCTTTCAATCCTGTCATATTTATTTTCCCAAAACATAGTCAAATCAATAGAAAAATGTTGAGAAGCTTTTTGTGGTTTACAGATATTAAAAAAAGCCATAATTAAGGTCAAATATTGTAATACTCCACTACCATAGAGTACATACTGGAACACTCTGAGGACATTCCAGTACATAACCTATAACAATGGGATGTTAGAGCAGTCACTAGAATCACTTAGTCATGGCATCATCATTTATCATCTCTTATAAGGTATGATAAAGAAAAGACACAACATTTAAAAACCAACTGAATTCCTCCTTTCATTTCATAAATACTGAATATGTACATTGTAGCTTTACAAACCATCCAAATATGTACATCATCCAAAATCTAAAACAAAACACACTACATTAAAGAGGAATTATACAAAAATTTCTATCTAATCCTTCAGTCTCAGCTGACCGACCTTTGAGCCATTTCTTATGCCCAAAAGTATAAGAATTATGCTTCTTATAGAGTCTCTCTATCGTTAATATCCTCTCTCAGTTCTGAAAAAACAACGTTGCAATTTTGGTGAGTTTTGCGAACTCAGTAAGGTAACCATCCTCGATGGTTCACTCAATTCATACAACACATCAACACATGTAAACACATATTTCACATCTTTTCATTTAGCATATAACATCACATATCATTTACTTCACATATCCACTCTCATCCAAATACATGTCCACAATATATTTTAGTCAATCAAACACATATATTAAATGTATATGCAGTGCTCGTGAGACTTAGTTTCGATTATTACGTTATTGTGACTGAGTGTCTAAACTGTCCCGTATCTATTGTGGATACCAGGCTCATTGATACTGTTCCTTATCCGTTGGGGATACAGGGCTCATTATACATACCGAGCCTTCGGTCTTAATCACATTCCAAGCTTTAAGCTCATTTTTTATGGCTACTCAAGTCACAGTTCTTATTATCTGATCATGCATTCATGTAATGAAATGCATCAAACATATTCAATCAATCATTGTTTCAATCAATTACATTTACAGTCTCATTCACATTTATTATCGGACCTTAGTCTAACATTCAACAATCATGTTGAGTAACACTTATTTCTTCACATTCACATACAAGGAGCACTTCAAATATCACATTCATGCATTAGAAGCCTTGGACCTTCAGTGTCTGGAATCAGCACAATCAAGTCCACATTCAAAGATAACTCAGAACATAATTTATAACAAACAAATAATTAAGTGAGACCGTTTAGGTTACTCATAGATTGCTCCAGGAGCTATTGCCTCGAAGTCCTGGCAATGTCTAGATGTTGACGTTCCAAATGCTCCTCTATATCATGCAATAAACATTTACATATATCACAAATTTGCACAATTTATACACGTACTCATTTATGCACATATGTATACATATGGATTATGTACAATGCATGTTCAATGACAATTTCAGGTATCTTTCCATTATTCTCGTCATATAATCATTCATATATCAACACTCACATAAGTATAATTTGTACTTAGGATTTGCAGCTCTATAAACAATTTGAATCTAATTTCATAACTCATTTGATCATTCCAGATTTTTCTAAAAATAGACTTTCGGGTCCACTTTGCATGATCATTCTGACAAGGAAAATGGAGTAATTTGGCACACTTTCTTTTATAAGATTGTTCTTCTATGTTTTAAGTTTCTAATGACATTAAGATCATATAATTTGGTTCATTATTCCGAAAGTTACACTCAAAATACTTCGGACTGAGTACGTTCGAAATTTTGGCTAGTGCATGATCATGCACTCAAAGTGTTGGACCCCATTTTCGGAGACCAACGGACTGAGACATAAATCTTGAGCTTAAATTCTTGAAGGACCATTAGCTGTCAAGCCACATTGGTGGTGAGCGCTCACTAGTTAACCATCAAAA
>JAOSBM010000006.1:7297327-7313244 GCA_027568955.1 Erythroxylum tenue
TATTCAGCTACATCTCTTTTCATGCCTTTCCACCAGAAGTGCTCTTTCAGATCCCTGTACATCCTGGTGCTACCTGGCTGCATAGAATAAGGCGCATTATGTGCCTCATCTAGTATTTCATCCTTAACCTCTTTAACATTCGGAATACACAATCTGTTCCCGACCACCATAAGTCTATCATCCTTCACTACCACTTCAGATCACGGGTAGTGCTACAGCTTAAGCCAAAAATGAACTTTAAGCTAAATTTTAAGGCCTTTAAGGATGGAATTCAAATTCAATTTCTTCTTAAAAATTGTAGCAGTAAGTCTCTAGTTTCATCTAGATCAAACTCCATCTAATTGGAATATTCATAGATCAAGGTATGGCCTAAATATAAATGCATATTCAATAAAAACACTCCATATAACATACTCCAACACACTACATTGCCAAAATTCTATCATTTGAAGTTGATCATTCTGTTATACCTCAACTTTCAGTTCAGTATTCGCTATGCACAATTCACAATATTACAACCCAAAAATAGAACCTATTTCCATACTTTTCTATATCACATTTTTCTGCAATTTTGTCTACTTCACTAATCTCCATTTCATTCCTAACTATCACCTTAAATCATCTCAATTTAAGAACATAACTCAACATCTTGGTTAGCCTAACTTTCAATTTCATTAAACCCTTAATTCCCAACTCATAACATCTACATAACAACTCATCACTCATAGTATTCATACTCTTAAAATAGAACACAACACATGTATTCATCCACCAATTTACTGCACCCAGTAATCAACTTCTAGTCTAATTTTGAAACTCTTAAAGATAGAATTTGAATTCGATGTCTTCATTAAAAATGTATCCATATGTATCTAATTTAATCCAAATAAAAAATCATCTCATTTGGATAACTACATAACAAGTTATGGCTAAAATACAGAAGCTTAATCAATGGAAATGTTATAGCTAACATTTTCTGGCACACTCTCGTCCAATTTTCCAGATTTTTATAACTTCCTACATTTTACATCTAACACTACTTCATTTCCTCTTCATTCTCAAATCTATTTCAAGTCAATAGCATTCACAAACAATCATGATCTATATTTGATCATTAATGTTGGGCGCCATTTCCAGAACCCAACTTCGGATCATGAACGTGAGCTTAATCTTATGAAATTTTGTTGAACATCATTGAATCACAACTTGGCTTTGATACCATCAATGTTGGATCCCGCTTGGGTCCGAAATCCAACTCTTGCGAAATCATGAAACGCGATCTTCGTCATTACTCCTTAGTATTTTTTTTCAACCCTCTTCGGAATCATGAAACACGTATGTCTTACCCGGTAGGGTGAATTCATTTAGCCCTTATAAAGCATCATCGATTCACAATGTTCACATAATATCCCAAGCCACAAAGGGCAAACCACACAGCCGAATCATAATAATCACAATTGCCTTCTTCAAAATGGTAGCTCTTCGTCTCTAGTTTATTTAGAAACAAGAACCACCTCATTCGGAGCTCTATAGCTCAAGATATGCTTAAAAATCCAAATATGTTCATGGTCCAATTACGCTCTCCCAACTGACCTCTTACTTTCAATCAATAAAACTTTCTCAATTTAAAACCAATGGCTATAAATTTTTATGAAGAGGTAGGGCAATGTGTTAGAAATCTAACGCCTTAAGAATCACCTCAATCGGAGGTCGGACAAAGGAGTTATGGCTAAACGAGTCCAACATGTTCATGACTTTACTCCTATTGAACATACTTTGGCGCAAACGTCATAACTCTCACTATAGGTGTCGGATCGACTTCATTTTTGGACGGTTAGAAAGTAGACATCTAGGGATACAATTTTCGTGAAGACCAAAAATTGAAATTCTATCTTTTAGAGGGTCAAAATACACGAACCGTGTGAAATCACACGGTCAGGCTATGTAACCTTCAGGTGTAACTAATTTTTCACCCCCCAAGACCCCTCCAAAGGATCCTAAATCCATCCTAGCATCCCCTTTACTCATAATCTTGCCAAATTCAAGTTTTTTGAGTCCGGTATCACTTCATAAACCTTAATGGTTCGGGAATTTCGTCCTTTACGACATCCTAACGTGTAATGAACATAACTTACAATTCCGACATCCAAAAATTACATACTTTATAGCGTTGGAAAGCTATAAAGACGAACTACAACTTTCATGAAGGTAACTTTGGCTAATTCTTCCTAGATCGATACAGTTTTTATTTAGAAGTCAGCATACACATTATACCCTCATGAAAACTTAACATTCATCCCAACTTCACTTCTTCTATTACAACATCATTCACAACAATTCCACTTGCAATTGGAATTCATCCAACACTCAACCTCAAATTCATATGATTTCTTATATTCAATAACATCTTATCATTCACCAAAATCCTCTCTTGCTTTTCCATAATATCTCACATATATATACATATGACAATGGTTCATGCTCAAGATTTCTCAACTCATCATCTATACACAACTCATATTTCAAATCCATATACAAATCCATATTTCATTTACATCATAAGATCAATATTCACAAACTTTAATGGCATTCCAAGCCACATTACATCATCAATCTCAAAATCCAAAATACAACAAAAGATACAAATCTCATAATTCTCAACATATGTCTAAAGTCTCATTTTTACATCAATCCAACTTAAAATACAAAACATTCATAATCAAACGAATTCCTTGACTTTCTTTCATCCGATCTCTCTCTCATTACCTGGAGATGAGAATGAAAGGGGGGGTAAGCTTAAAGCTCGTGAATAACATGCTTATAACAAATAACAAGCAAAACCATTCAAAAGTTCTTTATCATGGAAAATTCTTGTTGAAATCCATAAAATACACGTTCTTCAAAACTCTTGTCGTGTAAACAAAATCACAACAACACAACTCATGCATTTTTCAACTTGTTCATAAATAATGAGGGCATCAAAACTCAAATCATAAACACATAAACACATCATAATGGTTTGGGTTGGTCCAAAACAGAACGATCTACACATTTTCGCATAGCGGTCTTGTGTAGCCGTGAACTTATGGGAGTCCGCGAGGGAGCTCCATGCCACTAGCGGGCAGGCGGGAGAAGCCTTTAGATAAGTGCACTTGACATACTTAAGGGACCTAACCAAACCCACATAACTTGCATTTCTTAACTTGTAAACATGTTGCCCAATTGGCACATTTTCAAAACATGTCCTTCATGAACATGAAATTTTTCATATGCACTTCCATCATCTTTTCACAATTAATCAACCAAATTCACTTAGCAATTTCTCAACTCATTCCAAAGCAATGAATGCAACACTTAGAGAAATTTCTCAAATCATTCAAAAGCAATGAATGCAACAATTATGGAGTAATTTGAAATCATTTTATTTTCTTGCTTTAAAAACAAACTTTAGTGACTCATTACTCAATTCTAAACATGAAACCCACCTTATTTTCTTGCTTGTAAACCTTGCTCAAATTGCCTTCCCTTGTTCTTGATTCCTCTTGCCTCTTTCTTGATTTCCTCCACATTAACAAAATCTCCAAATCAATAGCATTTTCAATTAAGAATCCCATAAGACATAATCACTAAAATTAATCTTAGAAAACTTAAACCCGTACCATTCTTAAGCTATCTAAACCAAAACCCGTTAAAAAATCCAACAAATCAAAAACACTCTTACCTTGATCTTTCACCGAATAGAGAATTTCTTGGCTTGAAAGGAAGCTCTCATCTTCTTCCATCTTTTTCCTTCTTGAACCAACTCAAAATCACTCTTGAAATCCAAGAAAAATTAAACCCTAACATAGCTCTCTCTTTCTCCTCTTCTCCACCGAAATCTCCTCTTATTCCACTTTTTTCTTATCATTTTCCTCTCAATTTCGTGCACCACTCTTTCTTATAAGCAAACCCACATGTCTTATTTACCATAATGCCATTAATGAATGAGCAATGACCCTTATACCCTTACATCATAGCCTTGTAACCTTAATGCTTAAGTGGCTTGCCAATTTTGCCCTCATGCAATCTTACCACCTTAATTCAATTTAATCCATATCATATGGTCTTACTCACATTAACATGCTAATTAACTCCCATTAACATGCTAATTAATTCCACAAAATACGCTATTAAGACCTCAAAATTCATTTAAATCATGCTTAACTCTTTCCAAAGATCAAGACTTTTTCTAATCATGTAATTGAAGGAATTTGCTCGCACTTCCTTCTAGAAAAATGTTCCTCATTGTCTTAATTTTCTAATGACATCAAAATCATTCAATTTGGTTCAGAAATAGGAACGTTATACACCAAACATGTCAGACTGTTCTTATACCAAAATAATATTCTATGCTTGACTTCCATCCGAAAATTGATATTCTTAAGGACTGAATTAGAACTCAATGTTATCATACAATTTGTAGCCTTATCTCTCTAGTTTAATCCAAATCAAGAATCATGTCATTTGGATAACTAGAACAAGAGTTATGGCTAAAATACCAAAGCATACTCAATGAACATATACATTTTCCAGCTTTTAACTTCCAACATATCACATATAACTCATCTTATATCTAAACCATCTTTTCAATTTCATTTCAAATTCAAGAATTCTCCTTTTCTCTACACATGAATAATCGCCAACAATTTCTCATTTAATAGAAAGGTTCAAGGTCCAACAATTAACCCAAGAACAGAACATATACATGTACCCATTCATCATCAATTTTTTGCACTTCATTCTACCTCATTTTAGGATTCATTCTAACTCTAATTCAACTCTACATCAATTTATGAATCATTAATCATCATACATATACAAAAGCAAGAAATTTATATAAACTTTTCATCACCCACGACACATACATAAAAATTGCATAATCAAGTCGTCAATCTTAATTTACTCATCATTCTAGCTTCATTTAACCATACCCATGATAGTTAAAGCATAACTTACTTGATTTAGCTTCAAAATCTTCAAAATATCACTTAACCCTAACTCCCAAGCATTATACGATCTTCATCTTTCTAAAGGTGGTAGGGATAGGTCTTTAGGGACAAATAAGAAGATAGCAAAATGATGGTAGCAAATGGAGGTGAGAGTGGTCTTCAACGCTGGTGAGGTGAGACTAAGTGAAGAAAACGAAAATGAAGAAGAAGAAGAAAGCATAAGGCAATCGTGAGAGACAAAACAAGATAGTCTTTCAAATTAAAAGAATTGTGGGCTTTAAGACTTGGCTTGGCAAGTGACCCTTGTCACTTGCCACTTGTCTAATTTTTATGGATTTAGACTAGGTTCTCTTATTTAACTAGTCCAATCAATTCCAAATTTTACTCCAATTGTCTCTAAATTTTCAATGGCATTGTTAATAAATCTTAATGTCACATATCAATAATTTTTACTATCATTTGACATTTATTTCTACTGTCATTTATCAATTATCTTACCACTTGGTATTTTTCCTAGTCCAAAAATACTTGAAATTTTCAGAAATTTCCTAAATTTCACCAAATATTCTAAATTAGAAATTTATACTCTCTAATAAAATTTCAACATATAAAACTGCAATTCTTAATAAAATGACATTTGTATATCAATTATAACCGAAAATGTCAGTGAATGCATGTACAATCATTTTAATGTGCAAAAATTAAATATTCAAGTGTATATGTATGCCAAATTATGCATGAACATGAAATGCACTTTCTAACTTCTCACTAGACTCATATATACAATATTGGAGCCTTAACATGGGTAACAGGATGTTACAAATATTCAGATATTTATATACTAAAGGAGGAAAGAGGAATTGGTATTGTATCCATCAGAATTATCGATAAGGTTCTAAGATCCAAAAGGTTATGAAGACTTTTAATTGATCAAAAGCAATGATATAAAAATGGACCAAACTGGCTGGTTTGACTGGGTTAACTACGAACCAGACTAGTTTCCAGTTCTGTTTCTACTTTTTAACCGTTCAGAATAAAACCAGTTAGTTAAATAATAAACCGATCGGTTTCCTCTGAACCGTTAACTGGTGCATTTCTTCTCTTACACCCAAACAACATAACAATATAGAAAGATGATATTTTTGTGCAATTGACACTTGAGTAATTCTTAAATATTTCTGGGTCTTGTTTTGGATTCTAAATCCCGATCAAAGGTTGAGAATCAGGATCATGACCATCATAGTGATAGGAGTATTGTTAGGAAGGATGACAACGATGAATTTGTCTAGGTTGTTGTTTTTGTTTGTTCTTCTTCTTCACTGTCTAATTCATGAGTCAGACATACTTCACAGTTTGGTTCACACATGGATGAATCCACATCCAAAAAAAAAGTCCACGATGATGACTAATGTATACAGGTTCTCCATCAGGCTTGAAGTAATGGATTAGAGGTCCATCTTTGCCTTTTGTGTCTGAGAACACTGGTTTAAGCATCAAAACAGGACCAAATGTTGTTGAGGGTTCAGGCTAATCTTCATTAGGCCTGGTGCAGATGGATTTCACAGTTCCATCTAGGAAGGTCATTATGATTGGAGGAGTGGTGGTGTGGAAAGAGTGTTGATGAGGAGTATGGAACACTTTTTGGTTGTTGCTTCAGAATTTGTATAATAGTAGTCTGATCATTAGCTAATCCAAACCCTATCCCTATTGTTCCTACTCCAAATTTCATTCCTTGCATGATGGTTAAACCATATAAGGAAGACTTTCTTCCATTGGAGAGACGTACTAATGACAATAGTAGGATTATCTTTAAGCTTTATATTCATGTTACAGGAATTAGTTCCCATGGAACTATGATCTTAAATCTTGTTCATGAAACTCTCAACTGGAAAAATGACAATGCTTTGGCCCAAAACAAAGTCCTTCAACGAATTGATTCCAAACTTGATTGGCTGAATCAACAAACGCAGGCTACTTAAAAACGAGTCGATACAGTCTCCTCACAGAACCAATCTTTGTATAAATCACTAAAAGGCCAAATGGCTAACTAGATGCAGATCTTCGACGATATGTTGACACTCAATATTTTAGCCTTGACTTTACCATTAAAAAGCAAGAATTCAGAAAGATGAAAGAAGTACTTCAAAGAATGGAAGCTGGCATGTAAAAAAAATAGTCCAAGACTATTTACGGAGCCTATCCCATATCTTTTCTAGTTATCTAACCCATTTATTCTTCACCATCATTCCTTGAAGTTGGTGATTATGAAAAGGTAATAAAAATGAGTTATCCTTTAATCAGACAATATATCCACCCTACCATCACTAAACACAAATCAACCAGAACCTCAAAACCTAAACTTGGAAAGTCTTTTGAACCATCACCATCAGATACTAAACTCACTGACCCATTGGTTCATAGACAAAACCTTTGCAAATAAAAACTCCACCTTCTTCACCACCAAAACATCAACCTTCACAATCCATTGGAAATGACAAAGCTTCTGAAATAGAGTTCAGAGTAACATTTACACCAGTATCCATTCTTAAGATTTCTGAAGAAGAATGCATAACAACTCTTGCACCAGCTTTTATTCCTGAGATATCTGAAGAAGAATACATAAAACCTTTTGTACCAACATCTATTCCTAAGATATCTGAAGAAGAATGTATAGAAACTCTTATACTAGCATTTATTCTTAAGATATCTAAAGAATAATGCCAATCTGAGCATTCTGGTATCTCTAAGCAATCTTCTGAATAATTTTTTGATGTATATAAACCATTTCTAATGAGTCTGAGCACTTTGTTGATCTATCTAAGCTAAGCTAGATTATGATGACCATGCCTAAACCTACTGAGGTTGAACTAGATATCAGTGAAGCTGAATCCATAATAACTGAACATCTCAGAACCTCACCACTAGTAGTACCAGTACCACCATCAACCAGACCTACTTCAGGACCCTAGTTTACCCTCAATGATCATCCACCCAAAAAATGGAGAGAGCGTCTCCATGACTTAGGAGCTTGGATTGGCTTGCTAATGACTCGACCAAATAATCCATTAAAGGATATTTTGTCTGAGTTTACTTCTCAGTTTACTAGCACATTACAAAAATAGTGGCAAAGTCTAGATGATTATCGAAGACTGCAGTACATTCAAGTCACCACTACTAGATTACTTCTTGGGGTTATTCATAAAGAATTTATTGGTGACTTTCAACTCATCAACAAGTAGATCAGGTAAGAATATTTTGAGATGAAGTGTTGTTCTCTAGATAGAAGAGATCTACAGATTTTCAACGTATGATGGAACGTTATTATCTTCTGAATGGATTCAATAATGCTAACCTCCGTTATACATTCCTCTCCTCTCTTCTCGAAGAATTACAACCTGAATTACAAAGGACCATTACTGCACTTCGAAGAGATTAGAAGATATATCTCTTGGAGAAATCTATCAGCTCATTTTGGCTTCACTTGACAAGCTATGTGATCAGCAAGTGTTTTTCAAAAATATGAATAAAGATGGCCCTTTGTTATAGAAGGCATGCAAAAAGTCTTATTTGATGATCAAGTGTAAGGAGAAACAAACTGTGATTGTCACACAAAGAAGAAACATCATCACAGAAAGTTCTTCTATAAGAAGTTCCACAGATCCCACATTTCTCATGAAGGAAACTATATGCCTTTTAGAGAAAAGAAACGATGGAAATTTTTCAGATCTTCAAATGAAGAAATCCTTAAGCAAAGAAGGCAGATTAATGTTTCATTTGTGGAAAGCCAAGACATTATGCTTGTCAATGTCCTAATAAGATGAAAAGGGACGTCAAATTACTGGATTCTATTGACGTTATCATGCCCATCCATGATGATCATAGAAACATTGAAGATCTCATTAAAGAACAATCCGATGAAGATGAAGATACTAAGTTTGTTATTCCCATTTAATCTTCTGAAGAAGATTATAACTCCTCGTATACTCCAACTTTTGATGATACTGAAGATGACATGTTATAGATGTTACAACAGAAGTGCTTGAAGATAGATTCTAGGTCCCTCAAAATTCCTCAACGTTATATCCATATCCAGTTACTGCAACAAAACAAATATTATAAGTTCATTAAGGTTATTGGGTATATGGACATTGGATCATACAGAAGCATCCTAAAGCCCAACATTTCATCTCCTAAAGCATATAGTTCACATGATGAGTATTTCACTACTGCTGATGGAAATTCTTTCAAGATTGGTCTTATTACAAAAAGGAAAATAGGGATCCGTTTCTTCCCTAACTGTGCAGTTTGGAACAAAGTCCTTGGAAGCCATCTACCTAGCCCAGGTATTCTAATTGGCATAGATGTTTATTGTAAAGCATGCCCACTCTAAATCCTTCTTACATAGATTAAATGTCATGCCAATTTTAGTGCATACATTGACGTTTAATACATGTTTAAAATCACATAAGTACCACCTCTATATGAAGATTTAAGAGACCAATTTTCGAAATAATATTATTAGAACCATGCACAGTTTTCACATCCTCATCCTTTATGGAAGAATTCTCATTTCTTCATCCACCTCCCATTTAAGAAGAATGAGGACACCAATCCTATAAAGGCTACTCATCTTGATGATCTAAAATTAGCTCAAGAGGAATGTGCAATTCTACTGCAATAAGGATTAATTGAGCCCACAAAATTTGACTGGGCTTGTTAGGCATTTTGTGTGAATAAAAGATTTGAATAGTTATTTGTCTTACTGAAGAAGCATCCATCACCATAGGGAATAGATGAAACCATAGCTATACAACACTTAAAGAAAGTCTGTCAAAATCCACTTGCTTTAAAGATTCCTGACAAAGGCTAGTGCATTTTGTAGATAGAAGTTATTGACCATTATTGGGGTGCTATCCCCATTAAAGAGATTGACGAGGAGCGAAATAACTATGAACCTAAAAAGAGGACACTACCAAATAGTCAGTTGCTTCCATGGCAAGAATGGTTTTTGCGCTATAAATTCACCATTCATCATATTAAGGGACATTACAATATCCTTGCCGACTTTTTTTCTCGACCCAAGAAACAAGTTCAGTTGATCTCTCCTCTTCTCTCCGTAACAATACCTCTCCTCCTTCCAATCATGGAGTTTCCTCAATATGCCAAAACTAAAAAAATCCTTCCCTACTCTCTCTAAAAATCCTCCAACTACATTAGAAGAAATTTTTACTCTTCTCCAATAAAGTATGTTCTACTATCTTCACCTCACACTCATCACTCTCAATGTTCCTCCTCATCCCTACTACATTGACACTATTACACCTTATCGAGTTGTCTATCATCTTTATGATACACTCATTGAACCAATATTGTGGCATTTATGGGCATTATCAACTCAATAGGCTTATGTTATTTCTCTTTCTCCCCTTTATGTATACAAACATCTTTCTAATCCCATCAACTCTAAATCTCTCTTCTCGACCTTCCTTGAATGGTTTCAACCTCTTCCAAAATGGCGCGTCCGGATCTTTTAGATTTTGAACAAACACCAGCTTTGGGACATTCCCGTAAAAGATAAAAAATATTATGCAATCTTCGCCATCCATCATCCTTATTGTTTAAAGAAGACAAGATACATTTGTACCCTAAATTATGTTCAACATTGGTGCACCACTGCTGATTGACCTACAGATCAAACCCAGATAATGAAAGATTTACATTCATTTTTAGATCACTTAAATCATTATCCTAAAAGCGCTCCACTCCCTAAGTGCATATCTCTTGACCTTTTATCCTGGAGATTTTACTCTCCTATAACCCATTTCTCCCTCAACTAGATATTGGACTTCGATTGACTAGTTTACTTTTACTGGATTTAACATCATGGCTGGCGACTTGCCTTGTCCTCTAGGCTTTGCAACACAAAAACAAGCTGCTCATGCTGAAAGTGTTACATATCCTAACAACATTGAGCCTAGTGGGCCTGACCCATTTCCAAATACTCAAGCTCATGGCCTCTAATTTGGTCTGACACAGAAATTGACCGTTTTATCTAAACCATGGACAAAGTTAATGACAACAATGATTGGCAAAAGATTTCGACAATGACAGTGGTGACTCACATTCTCTCTTTGCCACTCTTTAAGGATTGCTTCTTATCTTGTAAAAGGAATCTTTGGGACCCATTGTTTCCCAATCATTCTTCTTTTTTACTATTTTCTTTTATAAGTTAGCATTCATTATTGTACCTATGGAATCTTTTCCCTTAAAATTGTTTGTCTCTATCCCCTTGCTTACTCTATAAAAGCAAGTATTCTCCTTCATTGCAACAACACTTAGAAAATGTTGAAAAATCAATAGAAATATTATGTGATTCTCATCCTATGGTTTCTCTCTAAGTTCTCTCTCTCCTGAAAGCTTGATACTTGAGTAATGTAGTCCTGGTTATACAAAAAGACAAGTATGCTCTACACTTGCCTATTCATAAGGATCCTGTGTATCAGAAAGTCTTAAACCATAGATCCTGTTTGAGGTCATTGTTAAATGGGTAAATATTGGGGAGTGTAAATTCCTAAAAGGCAGGCCTTGAGAGTTGATGCCCATTAAGGAGAAAGGGATTGTGTCTTAGCTAGCATACCTGGAATTAATATTACAGTTAATCTTTTTTTATCCTTGATCTCTTATGGATGATCTGCTTTATCAATCACTTTAAATGGTATATAGACTAAAAGCCCGTACAACTCCGACAAGGCTTATCAGTGAAAAATTCCATGAGTTTAGGAGTCACAGCGAGAAGAGCCCTTCTCAATTCACCGGTATAAATAACATAACGTACCTTAGGGATGTACACCCTATGTTCCCTTTGAACAAAGGCAGCCCGGGTGTTCATCCTATGGCTTCTCTCTAAGTTCTCAATCTCCTGAAAGCTTGATTATTAAGTAATGTAGTCCTATTCATACAAAATGACAAGTATGCTCTACATTTGCCTCTTCATGAGGATCCTGTGTAGCATAAAATCTTAGATCATAGATCCTATTTGAGGTCATTGTTAAACGGGGAAAGATTGGAAAGTGTATATTCCTAAAAGGCAGGCTTTAAGAGTTGATGCTCGTTGAGGAGAAAGGGCTTTTGTCTCAGCTAGCATACATGGAATTTATACTATAGTCAATCTTTGTTTATCCTAGATCTCCTATGGATGATCTAGTTTATTAATCACTTTGACTAGTGTATAGGATGGAAACCCATGATGCAGCATTGGTGAGGCTTATCAGTGAAAAATTCCACGAATCTAAGAGTCACAACGAGAAGAACCCTTCTCGATTCACTAGTGTAAACAACGCCATGTACCTTGGTGATGTACTTCTCATGTGCCCTCTAATCAGGGGTAGCCTGACTAGTATATAGGCTAGAAAATTGTGATGCAACTTTGAAGAGGCTTATCGGTGAAAAATTTCACAAGCCTAGGATTCACAGCGAGAAGAGCCCTTCTCGACTCACTGGTGTAAACAACGCCACATACCTTGGTGATGTACTCCTCGTGTGCCCTCTGACTAGGGGTAGCCCTAGTGGTATCAGAGACAAAAGTGCTATTGACCGTGACTACATTATTCCTGATGAGAGTTACTAAAGGGAGTTCTTAAGCTATGAATACCTTACCAAGTGACCTTGTTCATCTTTCTTCAATCCTTTCTGTTTTCAATCTCCTTTCTCATGTTAAACATACCATTTCCAATAAAATTATAGAAATTACCCATCTTCCTGCAGAAAGCTGTATTTCTGATACTTCATTATCTTTGCTCAGTCCTTGCAGTATGTATTCCCGTGATCGTTCTTGGACAAGAAGTATAAGAACCATTCTTGATTGGAAAACTAACTATGATTTAATCACAGACACAGTAGAAAAATAAAGTTTTATAATTTCTTGATTGGATCTCATTAATTGAATAAATTGAAAAAGTATGAATCATGAATAGAGATTGAATCGTACCTGATTCATATTCTTACAAATTTTTTTACATGAGTTGTGAACCATAAGCTATCCATGTGTCCAATCTCTAATGGTATCTATAGAGTAGATTAAAAAAAACTGAAGTATTTGAGAGAAAAAGGCAAAAGTGCTAGCCCCCTTATGCCTTTTTCCTATTTATAGAAAAAGACAATAGAATTTTTTTATTAAAATTAAACTACTTAATTGTAATTAAAGTCTAACTCTAATTATAATTATAATTTAATTATAATAAAATTAAATATCTTAATTTAAATCCTAAATTTTCTCAAACTTCACAATTAAGTCCAACTTAATTTAAATTAATTTTTTATTTTGACTATTCTTTTATATGTGACCAATAGGTTCCTAATATATTGACAAAGATTATAAACTATAACCATAATACATAATTATAATTATATAAATTAAAGCTTCTTTTAATTTATCTTTAATTTTTAAATTAAAAAATTTATAAAGATAGATCAAGATTGATGCCTAACAATATATCATGACCAACCATGTCTTACTGGTTTGACTTAATCTACTAATGCATGATTATGATGTATAATTTATTCTTTTCATCATCTAATATTCTAATTTTACATAAAGCATGGAGTTATTGCTTATTATTTTAAATATAATCATGTTCATTCTTGCTACTTAGTAATTGATTTATAATTGATATTGGAAAATACCTTTTCATATCTTAATTTATTATGATCAGAGAATTCTTTAAATAACTACTAATCAAGGATAGTAGAACATTCTTTCTAGTTGCTTATTATTGCTTATTATTTTAAATATAATCACGTTCATTCTTTTTACTTAATAATTGATATTGGAAAAATACCTTTTCATATCTTAATTTACTATAATCAGAGAATTCTTTAAATTACTATTGATCAAGAATAGTACAACATTCTCTCTAATTACGTGAGAGTAATAAATTCTTTATTACTTACTCAATTATATTTATATGTTTCATGCTATATCTAAGTACTATCAATTGAGCTATCATAAATACTAAATATCTTAAGTAATATCAAAACATCCTACTTCTCACATAAGATACTTTGATAACTTCAAATCTAAGGATCAATTATACAATGATTATTATGAGAAAATGCACATGCATATAAATAAAAATCCATATGTTTGTTTACGTATCTCTAAACTTTAATTTATGTGAATAATTATTTTCTTTATAAAAATACAATGTGTACTAGTTTTACCATTTTGTCAATATCTTGTCTTGATGAAACTATAATTAGGATAATTTAAAAATAATACATAGATACAAAATTAAATTTCATAATTATGATCTCATTTTGATTTCAACTGTACCATAGTTATTCTAAGAATTTTACTTTTGGTATTAAAATATCAAATACAATTAATAAAACATAAAAAAATAAAGACTGTCGTTATTAATTAAAATAATAATGTTATACATAAAACTATAACTAACCAATGTACTATAGGAAAATAAACTAACAAGAATGAGTTTAGATGGAAGGTGAAGACGATTTCACATTGAAAGTTTTGAATGGCTTTGGAAGTTTTAGAGTTTAGAGAAATTTATAATGTAGACCTAGTTTATGTGATGCTTACTAATTAAATTGACACTTCTAACATTTACTTGTGCACTCCTATATAATATTATTAGGTACCAAATTGAATAGAATTATGAATTTAAAATATAACTTAATGTACCCTATTATTTTAAAAAGGTAGTTTATTTATTTACTTTGGTAAGTCAGTCAAAAAGGTAGTTTATTATTTCAAGCAAGTTTGCAATTTTGTCTGTTCGTCTTCTTTGTACACGAGCGTTGATTACGCGAACGAATGAAATGGTCAACACGGGAACATGGACATATACGTCACCAAACTCTGACAAAGACTAGTAATTTTTAAATTAAGCCTTCTCTTTACTCCTTTCCGTATCAAGCCAAATAGTTTTTGAGTATGGAAGTAGACGTGCCAATGATTACGCAAAGGTCGAGAGCAGCATTTAAGCAGGCACTAATAACTTAGTTGAAAAGAAAACATATTTTGGGAGCCTTCACTGCCTTGGACTTTCTACAGTCCTGCATCAGCGATGACTGGCTGAGATCTGATCCTCCTCTTTCTAAGTCGCTCCGCAATGATGAAGGCAAGCTCTAGAGATTGTGAAGCATTGAGCCTAGGGTCACAGTGGGTGTGATAGCGAGAG
Source organism: Erythroxylum tenue (assembly GCA_027568955.1). NCBI lineage: Eukaryota > Viridiplantae > Streptophyta > Magnoliopsida > Malpighiales > Erythroxylaceae > Erythroxylum > Erythroxylum tenue. The sequence continues at coordinate 7,312,515 of JAOSBM010000006.1, forward strand.
CTCAAATCATCAAATGTCACCGTCCGTGATCCACCAATGCACTCCGTCACATTCTGTCCTGTCATTTCTAGATGGACTCCGCCTGGGGGACTTCCCTCTTGTTCATGTACATCAAAGAATGCTCTCACCTCAGCCTGTCCCAAATTAATCGATATAATTTAACCAGACATAAGATAGACAACCATAATAGCAATGAGATTATTGCGCCAAAATCCTGTTTTTAATGCAAAAATAACTTATATGTTCTCATGAAGGTTTAGTAATGTGGGAAATATAATCTCAAAGAGGTAAGACCAGCGGCAGCACCATGATCACCTTACAACCAGTGTTGTGAATTTCGTTCCGTTCCGGATAGTTCCGGTCGGAACGTACCGTACCGGTCGAAATTCGGAACGGAATCGACCACCATGGTACCGGCCTAAAATGTCGGTCGGTACCAGTAGTTTCCGGTCGGTACCCGGAAAGTACCGGACAATATCGTAAAAAATCATAAACTTAGGGACTTGTTTGCAATTTTAAGAAAACTAAACCTAAAATTTTTCTCCCCAAACACAAACCCGACTTCTTCTTCTTCACGACACCTCACCGTCGCCGCCTCTCTCCTTTTCTCACCGTCGCCGGCTCGCCGCCTCTGTCCTCTTCTCGCCGTCGCTTCTTCTCCTCTTCTCCTTCGGTCATCGCGAGTCGCAACATCGTCTCATCCTCCATCGAAGACATCAAACTCGACGAC
>JAOSBM010000006.1:7363691-7377812 GCA_027568955.1 Erythroxylum tenue
ATAAAATTTCAATTCAGGATTTTTTTGGCTAATTTTTATATGTCAGGGTTTTTTTAGCAACTTATGAATAACACAGGATTATTAAGACAATAAATTCCATTTACAAGGTACTTTTTTGTCAATGTTTCTGGTAAGTAATCAGCTTTTTTCCATACGTAAGTTTGATAAATGATGTATGGTCAGAATTTTTCAGGGCAAGAAATGGTCGTTCTTCAAAAGGAGATTCTAGCTTCTGAGTTCAGAAATGCTCAGATTAATAAGATACGATACTATAAAAAGGATTTTGCACATGTTTCTCATTACGTCGTTACGGATTATGATTGGAAGGATTATTGTCCTGTGGCTTTCAGGTGCTTTTACGTCCCTTTTTCTCTTCTGATTTTCAGTTAAATAATTGCACGAAATGGGTGATATATATTGTGTTGCATTAATGGCGAAACCTTATTAACCTGTTCCCTGGAAAAGGGTAATCTACTAAATACCTAAATTCCAGAAGAAAAATTTGAGGGGGTGCTTGGTTGATGGGTTTGGGAAGAGGTTGATGGGTTTGGAATGAAAAATGAGTGGTTGGTTGTTAATTATGATTATAGGGGTAATGGTTTGATATCCCACTTTGGGAGAATCCTCTATACCCCCATTTAGTAGAGGAATGAAACTCATTCCTTAGTAGAGACTAATTTTTTAAAAATATTTTTAATACTAATTAATTACAATATAATTAATTAAATTATTATTATTAATTAATTAAGTACATTATAATTAATTACAATAGAATTAATTAAAATATACTAATTAATTAATTACAATAGAATTAATTAAAATATAGTAATTAATTAATTAAAATCTAATTAATTTAAATATAATTCATTTATTAATTAAAATATAGTAATTAATTAATTAATCAATTAAAATATAATTAATTAAAATAATATAATTAATTAATTACTATAATTAGTTAAAATATAGTTCATTCATTAATTAAAATACTGTAATTAATTAAAATATTATAATTAATTAATTACAATTTAATTAATTAAAAAAATAATTAATTAGTTACAATATAATTAATGAAATATAATTTATTCATTAATAAAATACTCTAATTAATTAATATATTGTAATTAATTAATTACATTATTTTTTACAAGCCAACCATTATCAATGGTAACGGTAATCATTCTTTCGTCTTAATCAACCGTCATAATTATAATGATAATATCCATTTCTATTTTTCACTATATTCATTTCAACTCTTATTACCATTCTCTCGTACAAACCAATTGTCCCCTTATATATAATAAAAGTCAACTATTTAGCAATAATTTACCCAAATCTAAGCCCAATTCTTAATAAGTTATACATTTTGCCAATATTAAAAATTATAATACAACTTTCGGCGTGCCTTTTCTAGTCTCCAATTTATTCTTAATAAGTTATACATTTTGCCAATATTAAAAATTATAATACAACTTTCGGCGTGCCTTTTCTAGTCTCCAATTTACGTGAAACACTTAGCCTGACCTAACACCTCCAGGAGGGATGAACAGCAGCATTCACATTTATCGATGGTCATTGCTCGGCTGTCAGTGTAAACATTTACATATCACAGTCTATGCTCTGTTCAGCAAGTACAGTGATGGTGTACACAGAAATAGTTGGCTGGGTGCTGACATTGCATCCCCTCATCTGATTAATTAAAATGAGTTCATCCTTTTAGGGACTGAATTGGCTATAACGCAGGAGAGCTCACATCTCGAGAAACCAAAGCTGCAACACTTGAATATGTGACAAGACGTTTAATAGAAAAAGGCAAATAAGGTACTTTGTTTTTTCTTTTATCATTACAAATCCGGATAAGACACAAAAGATTTTAACAAATTAGCGAACTATACTTTGCTTTTTCTATTATCATTACAAATCCGGATAAGACACAAAAGATTTGAACAAATTAACGAATTATAATCATTTTAAAGCGTATACATTAATTTCACTAATCCTCCTGATCTCTCTGAATATTTTTCAAATCAAAGTCGAACAAGCAGACGTTGAAGGATCATATAAAGCTGGAAGCAAAAACTTCCTTCCATTGCCACCATTGGCATTGTAGCTCGCACCGGTAGTAGAATCCACCAATAAGTCACCAGCGTAACCAGGATAAGCTCCTTTGCCATAAACACCAGGACAAGCAGATGCAGCCTCTAGTGGTGCCTCTTTCGGACCCTGAAAGAATCCATTCCCAAAAGGGTTCGTGGCAGTTCCAGCCAATAGGCTAGCTAAGTTGATCACCATACCATCTAGACCTACATCATTATTTGGAGCGATCAAAGGTTAACTCTGAGGTCCATAGATTGGCTGGTGAAAGGGCCAAGCACAGTAACCTGGGCATTGAGTTTCCGAGTTGCCAACCCAGATATAAGCAAACTTGTAGTTCTTGCCTTTTACTTGACTACTTTTCGAGGCCAAAGCGGATCCGTGACTCCCACACCTGTTCATACAAAACCCTTCAACAACAACATCAGAGGATGTTAGTACAACATTGATGGCGTTTTTCTGTTCGCCTCTTGAGGCCAAGCTCACAATTTGCTTGCTTGTGAGTGACTTTCCGAGAGAGTAAGTTTTATCAAGTATTTGGTTGCCCAAAAGAAGCGAAAGGGAAGACTTTCTGGAGGAAAGATAGTATCTTTCGATGGTTTTCCACCATGTGGCTACTGAGGGGTTATTGCTCTTTGAAGGTGTTGAAGTAGAAAGAGAAGCAACGAAGTCAGAAACAATAGCTCTCTGGGATGGCTTAAACTTGCCATACCAGATAAGATTGATGGAGATTTTTCCGGAAAGGAGAGGACCATTGTGGTACTTCAAGAGCTGGTTCTCATCACGCACTAGCTCGTTGAGCTTCCTAGCAGCCGAAGTAAACTGAAAGAGAGAGATTACAAGAATCACTTGTACTAAAGAAGCCATCTTTGACATGAGCTTTGATTTGTTTTGGGAGAGGAAAAAGAGGGAAAAGCCGAGATAGCTTTAGTTGGTGTGCGTTAATAAGGTGGACAGTAGAGGATATATATAGTAGTCCAATAAGAGGTGATCTCAGCTTGAACTTGAATTAATTAATAAAATAATAAAAGGAACTGGGGGCTTAGGTGAGAGAGTGAAGAAAACTTGCTTAGGACAAAAGACAACGAACGAAGGGAAAGATGGGTTTTGCCACTTTCGAGTCACTTGGACTAGGCATGTAAGAAAAGAGTTCCCAACGGTCTCCTGGAGGGAGAGCGCTTTATGTTCAAAGAAAACGAGAAATAGCTTCTACTTCCGAACTCCGAGTTTACGGGACCACGCGCCAATCAATGGCACCTCAAACTCGGTAGCGGTGAGCGAAATGAGCTAGCTACAGTTTCCATCCGAGTTCTGCATGACAACAATGCCCTCGACATTGGAAAGTTCCTTCTTTTTTCAGGGGCAAAAGAGTAAAAAGAGTAAAGTTGATAAACGTTGGAAGTGACAGGCTGGATGTTGGGAAGTGTGGAGTAATCCAGCTGGCTATAACTGGATAGCGTCCTGTTCTGTGGGACTGGAGTATCCTAGGAGAGTAGGCACGTGAGTCGACGCGCCCGTCATTTCATACATACGCATACGTGAGCGCATAAATATACTGCAGTATCGTTCACACGCAATACTCGTGATGGAGAAATAGGAAATGGTATACAGAGTAGGACTAGTCAGCGGCCACTGTTAGCTGGATCTCAGCAAGACAGCTAAGGTGATTTTATCTTACTTTCGCCTTCTGGCTGATGGACACAAGTCATTTTCTTTATGCAGCTTCTGACTTGCGAATATTTATTCTGTAACAACATTGCTTCCACTGCATCATTATATTGAATTGGTAGAACAATCCAGTGAATTAACTATTGCCCAAATTTGTATACCTAATTAAAGATAAAATCTCATATTTTAAGAAAAGATAATATTATTAAAAACGACGAGAATAAATCTCAAACAATATATTAGGCATATCAACCCATAAATGAAACCTGTCATAGCGTATAGTGTCACGCGCTAGTAGGTGGGCACACCTATTCTCTTGACGCCTAATCCAAAAAACCTTAATATCCGGCCTAGAACCAAGATTGACCTTACAATTAGACACAATCAAACCAAAATCAGAATTATCCTCACATGAGGAATTAATAGCAAAATATAATGATTGACAATCTGTAAAAACACAACCAGAATCAAGTAAATAATCAGAAACATAATGTAAACAATGCCTCAAAACAAGGGTCTCCGTAACTACTGCTTGATTACCACCTTCCTCATAGCCAGAAATAGCTAAAGAAAAGTTGCCTTCTGCATCTTCTATAGCCAAATCAAAACCCACAAAATCCATAGCTTAAAAAATAGCACCATCAACATATGCAAGCCAAGATGCTTGGTGGTGCACTTGTGCCAACCGAACTGGAGCCACACTAGTATGGGCTCTTGCCGCTACTGCCTGCAATATTGAAGAAGCATTCTTGAATTCCTCTAGCATAAGGCGAGCTGACTGTGTAATATGTAAGGAATTTGGCCTAGTATTGGACCATAGTAATGCATTTCTTGCCGCCCAAAGTTTCCATGCTACTGTAGCACCAAATTCGGCCCTCCGCTTGCCTAAGGAAGAGAAGATTTGCAAAAATATATCCTGAAAAGGCAAATTCACATTAGTGAAATTAAATCCGGCTAGCCTCCAAACGTCTTGGGCAACACAACACTTGACAAACACATGGTCCACATTTTCCTCATCATGACAGAACAAACATTGCAAGAGAACATTAATCCTATGCTTTGTCAAATTATCCCTAGTAGGGAGCACGTTGTGACCCAAACGCCATATAAAATCCCGAACCTTTGGCAGAACATCAAACTTCCATAACACACCAACACCCCCCATACTACCACCATTTCTGAATAAACGGTAAGTTATATGATAAGCAGTTTTGACCGTATAGAAACCTTTCCGATCAAAATGCAACACTAACTTATCCTGATGTGCACGAAGACTCAAAGGAATGCTCAAAATTCTTCTCATATCATTAACTGAAAACAAATTCATAAGCTTTGGAAATATCGCAAACCCGTAAAGCATCATGGATAAAAAGAGAACCATCCTCCACATAAAAATTACCCTCACAGGGAATCCAAGGGTCCCTATTCACATAAATACTACGCCCATCACCAACCCTCCATTTCACCCCTTGCTTCAACACCTGTTTAGAGAACAAGACACTCTTCCAAACAAAACTACACCCAGATCTCAGAGTAGCGGATAAAAAATCCTCCTTTGGGAAATATTTAGCTTTGAAGACATTGTATACGAGAGTATTGGTATCGGTCAACAGCCTCCACCCTTGTTTCCCTAGCAAAGCAGTGTTAAAACATCTCAGGTCTCGGAATCCCATTCCACCATCAGACTTCTTACAACACATACGATCCCATGCAAGCCAATTAATACCCCCATGATCTCGCTTGCCATTCCACCAATACTTATTAAACATTACTTGTAGCTCATTACACACATACATAGGTAACAGAAACACATTCATGCAATAAGCTGGAATTGCCTATGCAACATATTTAATTAAAATTTCACAGCCAGCTTTAGATAGAGAACGACTATTCCAGTTATTTATTCTCTTCCACACCCTTTCTTTTAAAAAAGAAAAAAAATATGTTTTTTAGTCCGTCCAATTAATGAAGGCAAGCCCAAATAATGATTACCACTGATAGGAAGAGTAACATGGAGTAACCTAGAAATAGCATGTGTTTCATGCTCAGGAACAGAGGGACTAAAAAGAATGCCAGGCTTATTGAGGTTAATAGACTGACTTGAAGCTGCCTCATAAGTACCCAGAATAGCGTTAATTTCTGAAGCCTCCTGAATATTGTCCTAAAAAAAGAGAAGTGAGTCATCCGTAAAGAAAAGATGAGAAATCCTCGGACATCCAGTACTGGCCCAAACACCATGAATCAAACCCCTGCGCTCTGCATCTTTAAGTAAAAGTGAAAGGCCCTCGCCCACAAACAGAAACAAATATGGGGAGAGAGGATCCCCTTGCCGTAAACCCCAAGAAGGAACAATCGGCCCCACTTGTGTATCATTTACACAAATTTTATAATCAATTGCCATAAAGCACATTTTCATCCAATTCAACCAAACTGGATCAAAACCCAGAGCAACATTCATATCACACAAATATTCCCAATTAATACGGTCATAAGCTTTAGTAATATCAAGTTTTAAAGCACAGGCACCATTTTGACCCCTAGCACGACTCTTCAAATTGTGAATAGTCTCATATGCCACCATAAAATTATCTGTAATCAGACGACCCGGAATAAAAGCAGATTGATTCTTAGAAATCAACTTATGAAGAACATGTTCCAATCTATTGGCAAGAGTCTTGGACATAATTTTATAAAGCACATTGCATAGAGCTATAGGTCGAAAATCCTTAACTGATACTAGATTCTCACACTTAGGAATTAGAACAATCAAAGTTTCACTTAAAGATTTAGGGAGGGTACCTTAGGAAAGCCATAATCGACAGCTATCGGAAATATCCTTGCCCATTAAGTTCCAATTCTTCTGAAAGAAAGCCGGATTCAACCCATCCGGTCTAGGCGCTTTATCTGGGTTCATTTGAAAAAAGGCTGCCCGAAATTCATCATCCGAAAATGGCCTCGTGAGTCCTACATTATCATCAGGACTAACCAATGGTTGTACCAATCCAATAATGTGACTACGATTAGAGGCGACAATGCTTTGGAAAAGTTCACCAAAATAAGCCCTCATTAAAGTTTGAATCCCATCTTCACTGTGAACCTAAGAACTCGAGGCATCTTGAAGTTTTTCAATCCGGTTGCCTCGTCTTCTAGCCTTGATACTATTATGAAAATACTTCAAATTCTTGTCCCCATTTTGTAGCCAAAAAACTTTAGCTTGCTGCTTCAATCTGATCTCATCCTCGGCCAAGAAAATATTCCATTGTTCCTTCAGATTTTGAATAGTGAGACTATCCAAATTATCAATTTCCAATTCAAGTTTCTGTTAAACAATACGCTTCTGCTTCCACCGCAAGAGATTTTGTTCCTTCCCCCATGCCTGAACATCATCAATCACCTTATTACTTCTAATAATAAAGTCACCATTTACCGAGCCATGCCAGGAACGCAGCACAATGACAAAAAATCCATTATCCAATAACCATGAATTATCAAACCTGAAGTTACGATTTGTGCAGCCAAGAGAGCCATCAGTATCGACCAAAAGAGGAGAGTGGTCAGATACAGGAGCCACCAAATTAGTACACACAACATCCTGGAAAAGAGAATTCCAAGACGGCGTAGCACAAGCTCTGTCCGGTTTCTCCCTTACCCGATCTTGCGAAGTCTCCCTGTACACATACGTAAACATAGAGCCTAGTGTGAAGAGATCAGACAAATTAGAGTCCATTAATGCTTCACGAAAACCATTAATCAAAAAATTTGCACGAGGCAGGCCACCATCTTTCTCAAAATCAGCTGCAATATCATTATAATCACCGACGCATAACCACGGAAGACTACTCCTAGCAGCAGGGGATCTCAATAAATTCCATGAGTCCCTCCTTCTAGAACTTTCAGGATATTCATAGAAACCTGTAAACCTCCAAGTGCACACAGAACTTTGAATTGCACAATCAATGAAATTATGAGAATAACCCTGAATTGATAACTGTACAGAATTACTCTGAATTGATAACTGTACAGAATTACTCCACATAATGGAGAGACCACCCTAATGCCAATATTGTCAACTGAAAAGCAATAATCAAAGCGAAAAAAAGAACGTAAAGCTTCCATCCTAACACCATGAACTTTTGTTTCAGAAAGAAAAACAACTGCTGGCCTATGACATAAAATCATATCCTTCAATGCTTTAACTGCCTGAGGATTACTTGCACCTCGATAGTTCCACACTAAGAGCCTTATGGTCATCGGTCGACCTTCGTATTGGAAGGTTCAACCGTTTGATTCTTTGTGTTACCCCCTGCTAATCCTTGGTTGCAGAAATAAAAGGGGTTGAAGTAGCCTGTTTGATACGAGGCCTCTTCTTAAGATTAGTGGGTTTAGCCATAGGGTCTTCTTCCTCAGGCCCATTGGACTCTTGGACCACAGTCAGCCGATTGATGTCCATTTCGTCAGCAGTAGAAGACGTAGCATCAAATTTCTTATCAAAATTCAAATTCCCGCAAAGGAAGGAATTTCGAAAAATTTGGGATGGCAATACACCATGATTTCCGCCAGCCAATCCCCCAGATTTCGGAACTCCCAAAATAGTAGTACCCAGCGTGTTCGATCTCATCCATGAACTTGTTGGACGCTGCATTCGCCGGCCAGCCGCCCTCAAACTTTCATCCCACATTGGCTTTAGCTCTTCTCTCTTATGATGAAGGAGTAAATCACAGAAAGAATCTATATGTCCCAACTTCCCTTAGAGGAAACAAAAAATAATAAACCTTTCATAGGAAAACATGGCATAAAAAACCGACCCGTCAGGGTCAACAATCTTCTTCTTTCTACTAAGTAGTTTCGTGGTATCAATCCGAACCCTAATCCGCATCACATATTCATCATTATCACCCTTTCGAATAGTAGGGTCATATTCAATAAAAGAGCCAATAAAATCTCCCAATCCTTTGGCAACCAATTCATTCATATAACCAGGTCTAAGCTTACGAATCACCACCCAAACTTCAGTAAAAATAAGAGGTATATGAAGAGGATCCTCACCAGGTTTGATGTTACTAAGGAGCAGCAGCAAGTGTCGATTAAACAACCAAGGAGTGCCATCCAGAACCCTATCCATATCCACATTCGCATAAAAACGAAATAAGATGCGTTTTGCACCCAGATCAGAAATGGAAATGCCGGCGAGAGAATGCCATAAATCAGCAAGTGTCTCCTTCGTAGACACAAAGTTGATTCGATTGTACGTTAAGAACATACCAACCAAACAAAGATCAAAAGTCGATTAGCTAGTAGCAGGAGAAGGAGGAATAGCCAAGCTTTCATCTTCCTCATCAGACAAAGTCAATTAATGGAAGCCGGTTTTCATGGAGAAAACCCTAGAAAAAGACGAAAACGAGAGGACTCATGCACTAGGCATAGGAGATAGAAATTATGGGATCACTTTTTATTCATATCTATATTTACTCTTTTCTTTTGTTATAATAAATTTTGGTATTGTAAAATGTAAACGGTTTTTGCATTTATGTTAAAATTAAGGAATTGTTTGGTTTCACTTCTATTTTTATTTTTTATTTTTTAATTTCTTATTTTTTAAAAAAATAAAAACAAAAAATTTTAATTATTGATATTAATGTAATTATATTTTTATCACCGGCAATAATTACCTATCAAGTATGAGTACAAAAAGTAAAGCAGCTCATATTTTTCGTTAATTTTGTGAGTATATTACATTATATAAAAAGTAATAATTATAAACGGAACTGATAAACTGATGACAGCAATGTATTTGATTTATAGAATCAATCCAATAATATTGAAGATGTTAGTCATTTTTTAATTTCAAAAGTCATAATTCAATTATAATAAATTGGATAATATTATTGAGAAAGAACTAAATCTCACAGATTATGGGAAGGTTTAAACTTTAACAGAAGTGCACCCTAATAGATTCCGGACGTCGTAAAACCAAAATGGTTATGCAATACAATGGAAGCTCATTGTTTTCCATGTCTTTCCTTGGAACAGTTACAACTTGCACAGAAACTGGAGAATCTTAGCCTAATTCAAACAGCTATCGTCATCCTCTATCGAATAGCTAAACTCCCTCATAAGCTTTGCGTGTATATAAAGTTGTAAACATTATCCACAACCTAGCATTAACTCATTAATTAAGATTTAAAAGATGCTTATACACCTGTACGAACATCTCAATTAATGTGCAAACCACGCTTGGCGATGCGTCCACCTACAATGCCCTGTTGTTTCACGAATAAAGAAAAGAAACTTCCACCATGTTTGGCGGGTCATCTCTTCGTTTCTCGGTCTGTGGCAGTGCTGCATTGTTTCTTACTTGCAGACATCACATAACGTTGTTACTATTTAACCACAATTTTATATAGTTCTAAAACTGCTCTGTTGCCAATCTACTACTGAGGTCTAGTATAGCTCCAGCACTATTATACCTTTCGAACATTTAACGTAATAACAGCAACAGGGTTTATTTACTTCTTTCACCCTAAACCTACTGTAAGTGAAATAATAGCTTATCTGAGAATATAAGACGTGAAAATTATTATCCTAAGTCAAAAATTTACCCTTTACAGTGCAAAAGAATAGCAGGATCCGACCCTAGAGTTAACACCTACTACACTAGCTTCGGTGCATTCTAAAAGATAGAGTAGAATATGTCTATGAGAAGTAACAAAAATAGAACAAACGCAAAATAGAAAAGATAAAAAAATTTGTGTGCAAAAGCTTTTTTTTTTTTTCCTGTGGAAAGAAAATTGTGTGCGTTGTATGGAGATAGGTGAACAACCAGGTGAACTAGGTCATGAACCTGGTGTTCAAGAAATTTCGGAGACAGAACCTGCTAGAGAAAGAAGCAACCTCAAAATGCTTTAGTCTTATGATCGCTTTAGAGAGATAGCCTAAAAAGTCTCATAGGAGGGTAGTTAGCCCCCCACAATCACGTAGGCAAGTCCATCAAGTGTGTACTACTCACAACACTCAAACTTGGGCTATGAAACTCATTAAGGATTAAACCATTCAACCTCATCAAACCTAGTAAATTCATGTTATGGAACGCAACTCAAGAACTAAATGTATCTTAGTGTTATTCCATAAACAAAATACAAGTAATCGCCACATAACTTTGTTTGATCTATTGAATTTGGTTTTCCAAATCAAGTGTCTATCACGAGGATACTACATAATTGGGCTCAACCTCATCCCTTTAGCATGCTCCGAAACTAGTTTCTTATTCAAAGCTTTTGTAAATGGATTCGCTAAGTTTGTCTCTGACTTGACATAGTCTGGAGAGATTACACCATGTCTAATTAAAGAACAAACAAATTTATGTCTCAATATGATATTTCTACTTTTGCAATTATATGCCTTGCTCTTGACAACATGAATGATCACAACCTGCGAATCACAATGAAGGAACACAAAATGAATTAGTTTTTCTCAAAGTGGGATATTTGCTAAGAGATTCCTTAGCCACTCGACTTTTCGTCTAGTTAGCTCCAAAGTCATAAGCTCAACCTCTATTATTGATCTTACAATACATGTTTGTTTGGATGATTTCCAAGACACTGCAGCTCCTGCCAAGGTAAAAATAAAACCATTGGTAAAGTGTATATCATCACTCTCCATAACCCATTTAGCATCAGAATACCCCTCTATACAGGAGGATGACCACCAAAAGATAGTTCATAATGTATCGTACCTTTCAAATATCTCAACAAACAAATTAATGAATTTCAATGGTCTTGACTTGGATTATGAGCATACCTACTAAGTCAACTATGCAACCTCAGGAAGAGAATAGTTCATCAAGAACATCACACTACTAAGAATTTTAGCATATTCGGTCTGATTTACATTGTTACCAAGATTTTTCTTTAAAGTAACACTGGCATCATAGGGAATGTTAACTGGTTCAACATTATAGTAACTAAACTTCTTCAAAATTTTCTCAATATAATGAGTTTGATTCAACCTAAAATCAGAATCACTCCTATCAACTTTGATTCGCAAAATAAAGTCCACAGCCAAAGATCTTTTATATCAAAGGAAGACCTTAGCAAACTATTGGTGGTAGTATCAATGACAAATATTAGAGACATATCCTACAAAAATTGAATCAATGGTCTTAGGCCCGATTGTTTTCCTCTTATGTCTAGGTAGAGCAACCTTAACTAGACATCTCCACACTTTCAAAAAGAGCAAGTTAAGTGGATAACCTTTCCAAATTTCATAAGGGGTTTGATCTAGTTTCTTATGAGGGACTCTGTTTAGAACATAACAAGCTGAGAGAATAGCTTCCCCCCCACATAGAATCAGGTTAACTTGAGGAAATTAACATTGCATTTATCATATCCTAAAGTATTCGTTTTTTTCTCTCGGCTATTCTATTTTGTTCATGTGTATAAGGGGTTGAAAGATCATGAATAATCCCAACTTTTCTATAATAATCAGCAAGAAAATCAGTACTATACTCACCACCTTGATCAAACTGTAATCTCTTAATTTTCCTTTCCAATTAGTTTTCAACCTCGGTTTTGTATTTTATAAACATTTCCTTTGCATCACTTTTATTTTTTAATAAGTAAACTTTAGTAAATTGAGAACAATCATTCACCAAAGTAATATAATTTTCCTTTCCAATTGGTTTTTAACCTCAGCTTTGTATTTTATAAATATTTCCTTTACATCACTTTTATTTTTCAATAAGTAAACTTTAGTAAATTGAGAACAATCATCCACAAAAGTAATATAATATCTCATTCCTCCTTTACTCACACAATTTTTGATATCACCCAAATCTGTGTGCACTAAATCTAACAATTATGACTCTCTCTCAGTCACTGACTTAAAAGGTTTCTTGGAGTGTTTATCCTCAACACAAATTTGACATTTTTCTATTTCATTGGTGATTTGGTTAGGTAACAAATTTAGGCTTTGTATTCTCTTAATTGACCTCACATTCACGTGCCCAAGTCTAGAATGCCGTATGTCTAGAGACTCATCAATATGCGCAGAAGAAGTAGATGTAATCATTTCAACATGAAGTACAAATAAGCTCCCATTACAAAACCCTTTACCAACAAAATTCTCATTCTTAGTTAGAACTAGTATCAGAATCAAAGGTAAGTTTAACACCAGCTTTGTGAAGTAATGCACCAGAAATCAAGTTTCTATGTACATCAAGAATAAATAGAAAGTTTTCTAACGCCAAAAATTTTCCAGAAGTGAGTTTGAGAGTGACCTTTCCAACTCCACAGAAAGTTTGCTAGAGTTGTCCATGTACATGAATTCACCATCTATAACATCATTCAACTCCTTGAGCAGGTACTTGTTGGTACAGATGTGTTGTGTAAGTCCTGTGTCAACGTTTCGCTTGACCAAGTTTCCAGCAAGGTTGACCTTGGACACGACATCATCCCAAATTTTCTTGGTAGCTTTGTACTTACAATAGATATCAAACAATGAGTTTATCATATGGTTGAGCAACACTCCCCTAATGGTATGATTATCCTTAGTTGTCTTAGGGTTGGTATTGTCACTAGAAATTTCTTGAAACAATATATAATTAACTTCGTATTGCTGAAAGTAAAACATAATTTTGTCAAACCATTGTTTAAAATTTATCCCATTTAGAGGCTCTAATCTAGTTAGGTCAATTATAATCCTCTGGAGGGCAGAACCTATACTGGGAACAATGAGTGTAGAACCTACGTTGATCTCATTCGTAGACGACATAATGAATCTAGAAACAACAGTAAAAACAAACAATATTTAAATTAACGCTTTCCAACTTATATCGAAATAAACATGCATTAGCACAATATTCCGACTTATATTAACACACAATAGAAAGAATGTAACAATTTTCAAACAATAGCATGAATGCAATATTTTAGACAATAGTATCAACGCAACAAAATTTCGACAAATAGTAGGTAGAACGCAAAAAATATTCGATAACAATAGCAACGCAACAAGAATTTTCTGAAATAGATTATGAGAGAAATAATGAAATAGAACCAAAAATAAAACTGGAACAACTTATCTGAGAATGCAAGGCGTTGTGAAAATCACTACTCTAAGTTGGAAATTCTCCCTTTATGGTGTAGCAGGATAAAGGGATCTAACCCCAGGGTTAACATCTCCTCACCAGTTTTGACCAATGTTATGAATACCGTACCGGATTCGGTACCGGATTGGGCTCTAGAACGGAACTGTACCGGTAACGGTTGGTACCGGGTATCGTTTCGGCATATTTTTTAAATTTATAAAATAGTCCCTAAACTTTTTAAAAATTGCAAAATAGTCCATATTGATATATTATACAGC
>JAOSBM010000006.1:7440462-7450743 GCA_027568955.1 Erythroxylum tenue
GGGCTGGACGTCATTGTCTTGATCCATGGAGTCGACCGGTGCTAGCTCTGAAATACCTGCAAAACAGTGAAGGCACGTCGGGGGTTAGTTCCCGGAAAGCCCCTCGGACGTTCAAGTTAGTCTCTTTGTGAGGGTTTTAGGCAGTTGAGAGCAGAGAAAAGTAGGGTATGAGTCTCATACCGGTATCATGGCAAAATAGTACCTTATATATGGACTAACTTGCTAGGTTTAGGTCTTTACGTACGTCTTAGTATTTGTATGGGAGATTGTCACCTACGACTGGGCCGTCGACACCTGGACCTGGGATTGGGCCTTGTATGGCCGACCCAACCAGTCATATATGCAACATTTAATTGATCCATCTGTGATGCGCATGCCTCATGTATTTCATTTTGTCTTTTAATAGAAGAATAAGAGGAATTTTTCTAAAAATTAAAAATTAAAATGAGTTCTTTTCGGGAATTTAAAGATTAAAAAATTTCTTAAATTTTTTATACCATATAAGGGTTTCATATCTTCTGCCCATAATTTTTTTAGAAGTGGACAATAATAGTTGCTCATTGAAAATTAGAAAATTTAAATATTAAATATTAAATTTTTAATTTTTAATTTTTAATTTTAAGAAACAACAAATAAGTTTTAAGTTACTTATACTAATCTTCACAGTATGAATTTTTTTTAATTTGAGTCCTCGAATTTTCAAAACTATTATTTCTTTCTTATGTAATATTATTAATTTTCATATAACTTCTTTGTTATAGTTTATTAGTTCTTCTTCCATTCGTAACTCTAAGGGGGCACTTGATTCATAAAGGGCAATGAGAATAGGAATAGGAATGAATACAATGAGGAATGGGAAAAATTTAGTGCTAAATAAATAATATCATAAAAGGGAAAGAAAATTTTTCAAAACTAATTTTTAGAAAACAAAATCACAAAATATCTCTATTATTAAACTTCAAAATAATTTTGATTAAGATGACAAAGTGGGAAAGTATAGTTTCCAATAATATATCAGTCACTTCAATGCAATCGGTCACAAGTCAACTAGTAAGATTTATTTGTTAGGATAACTCTTCTTTATTTCTTAAATCCATTTATCAGTTTTCAATAACTCCTCAGATTCTAAATGAAGGAGTTTATATTATAGAATACAAAAAATCCTTTTAATCTTAATACCATCATTAGAGATACCACAATTTCAACTTGTCAGGGAAATAAGATTTCGAGTTTCTAACTTTCAATATTAAAATGACTATCAAGTACTAAACAAAGTGTTTCAATATTTCTTTTTTTAAGGTAAATAAAATTTGACCAGTATATAATGTACGATGTAAGAAAAACATGAGATTTACTTTAGTGCCTAAGCACCTACCTCAAATGAATGGCGAGAAAACACGGATTGTGCAAAATCAAAAATCTTCTAAAATTTTTCATGTTAATTCATTTTTTATTTTTATGATTGGAATTTGAATCAATATATATAAGGTAAGGAAAGATAATTCCTAGTAGAGCTTTAAGTTGATTGGTAATTTGGTATACTAACTCTCTAATTTTTCCAATGAATTTGGAGTTATTCTTAACATAGTTCTTAATTATCAAGTGAACTGAACCCTAAAGAATAATTAAAATTGTTCCTCATATCATTTATTGTTTTCTAAGAAAATAATAATTGAATAAAGCTTGTAAAGGCAATCAAAAGGGTATATGGAATTGTCAATTACATTCAAGGATTCGCAATTGGAAGAAAAACTAGCTACATAGCCATCATTTGACTGTTGTCGACTCCATTTATGCCACCATATGATTTTGATCTATAGATAACACGTACTATAGAGCAAAATATTGCCTTCAAATTTGTACTTGAAGAGATTAATGTATTGACTGGCTATATTGGTTGGATCCTGTCCAATTTCTCTTTAATGTTGCTTAAATTCTAGTATGATTGTTTGTTTCTATCATCCTAGATGGAAGTGATCAGATATGATAGAGACACAAAAAATCCATTTACTAGCTTTATTAGTATTCCTGACAGTGGAACTCCTTTCAACTATGTCTTGCCATACATTTGGTGTACCTGTTATGTTGCACTTGTTTATGATTATGGTCTAACTTTACTTAGTAAACTCACACTGAAAAAAATAGAAGATTAACACTCTCTTCTACTTTTTTACACAAGACACACTAGTTTGGTATTGTCATATATCTTCTTAGCCTATCAATAGTTGGTAACTTGCCTTTTATTGACATCTATAAGGTAATGGAAGCTCAGGGTCAGGGTAGTAAGTGATTACACCTAGCAATCCTAAACTATGGAATTTTGATAGTTTATCCCATGAAGGATCTCTTGCATTACCAATTTTTGGAATTGCTAGTCTTAGAATGTTTCCAGATTATGTTATTTTCCTCATGATGATTGCGCCTTGTGTTGGCAATTTCTAAACTAATGATAGTGGGGATTATAGGCCATCTAATAGCTTCTCTATGATCCAATGCCATAGCTACTAATGCATTAGGATGTATCAATGGTTTAAGAGGTGTAAGTGAATCTAAACCTTTTAATGGCTCTATGGACTACCAATTATCAATTCATAAATTTTTTGATTTCACATTTCTAATCATGTTCAAGAATTTCAATCTAACTTTATCTCTGATTTTCACAATAAGCTTCATTATTGTGGAAGCATGTGGAGTAAGCTTAAAGTGGCATAATCTTTTTTCCTAATATAGAACTCATGTACTCACTAGTCCACAGGGCTTGCTTGTCCCTTAATAATGTACAAATTCTTTTAGTGAACATTATCAGATGATGGATTTTAAGGGAATGATGTTTATACCACCTTCATCCTTAGGACAACAAATCTTAGACCATTTTATTTTAGCCTTATTTTCCTCTTCCTTCCTACTTGACCATGGGAAATTCTTCAAAACTCTATTAATGGCCTTGATAACAAATTTGGTAAGCGCCAGATGAGCTGTCCAGTAGACATTAATGGATTTTAGGGTAGATATGATGAGTTAGGCCCTATTAGTAAAAGATAGTCTCTTACCACACCAACTAGCTATTATGGCATAAACTTTATCAATTAGAGGTGTGAAGTATCTGAAGGACATCTTTGATGCTGACATAGGAATTCTAAGATCAGTCATTGGGAGCTGTTGTGTAGAGAAACTGGTAATTGCTGCTAGAGTTCACTCTTTGTTCATTACACTTTTGGATAGATGAATTCCATTCTTAGCACAATTGACTTCAAGTTTAGATTGTCTATGAAACATCTTCAATATAGTCAAGATAGTAGTAACTACATTGGAGCATACACTTCTGCTGCTCCTTTTTCTTGAATAACTCGTCATAAGCTCTTGTGTAAGGAGAATGTTATTTGCTATTATTTTATAAAGGATGTATGCTCCTTGTGTTTAATCTATATAGTTTTGAATGAATTTATTTAACCTCTTTGATAGGATTTTGGATACTTTTTTATAAATTGAGTTGTAATATGAAATAGGGCAAAAGTCATTATAGGAATTCTTCTCCCCACCTTTAGGAATGAGGGTGATGAAAGTCCTATTGAGTTCTTTCAGAAGTGATCTATTTATGAAGAATTCCAGGATGAAATCAGTTACCATCTCCTTTTTTATGGACTAAGACTTAATGAAAAATTTGATGCTGAAGCCATCAGGGTGAGGTGCCTTTAATGGATTTAATGATTTGAATCCTTTTCAGCCTACTCAGGTGATAAACAATCTTGAATGATTTCCTTGGTAGGGAAATAAATGCATGAGCATTAATGGGAGCTCCCATTATATTAGAGAAATATTCAAAAGCATCATCTAATAATTGATCTTTGGGATGTAAGGGAGTGATTGTGAACTTCCATCAATATGATATTATGGGCATATCTTCTGACCATAATTGCTCTATGAAATAAAGAAGAGTTCCTATCTCCACCTTTAAGATAATTTATTATGGATCTTTGCTTCATAAGAGAATGATTGAAGGTCAGTGCCTTGGACAAATTATGCATTGTTTTATTTTTGAGCTCTTAAATATTTAGAGAAGTAGGATCATAGTATAGCTCATTTGAACTTTCTCCAAATCACCCATAGCAGTGTTAAGTAGGTAATGACTATTTCCCACATTTTTCTTACATAAAGCTATCATCTCCTCAAAGATTATGACAATTTTCCTAGTATAAATGAATTTTCTTGTGCCCCTTATGCTTGCACTAACTTCTTTCCATAAGGCTTCATCAAATCTTACTAAATTAGTTAGATAATTGTTGAATCTGGAAGGGGTTTTATGTCTTACCAAGTCAGCCTATGTGAAGATAAGAATGAGGTTAAATAGCTAGGGAATGATTGAAACCATTCATGATTAGCCAAGTTGTGATCAAGTTTTTTCCTGATGAAGTTATCACCAGGCTGATTATTATTCTAGGAATAAAAGTTTCCTCTAAAAGGTAAATCAGTTATATTAATTTCAAACAAAAATATTGATCTTTAGGCAAGGACACCTGCTTGATCTACATCATTTAGCTTATTTAGAATATACAATGAAGTTGAACCCACCAGTTATAAGCCATGGAAACTGGACCAACTTTTTGAGTCTATTCCAAAGGAATGCTTTTTGATAAGCACTATTATGAGCATATACAAATGAGATGAAAGTAATACAGTTAGATTTTCTATATTTCACCTCTAGAGGAACAACTTGATTAATTATACATCAAATAGTGGCTTCTATAATAGAGATATCATAACAGACTGGAATTCTTTCACTAGGGTGATGATCATAGTTTGTGATATCCTTGTAATCAACATGTAAATACTTTAGGAGGTTACAATTCTCTTGTTTGATTTGAGACTCCAAAGTGACAATAATCTCTGATTTATTTTGCAAAAGGACGTTTAAGAGCAAATGTGTCTTTAGAGGAGCAATAGCTCTTCTTATATTCCATACCAAGATCTTCATGTGTTTGACACCAGTAAACGAGGCTTCTTATTCATGTTAGACTTGCTCCTATTCACTGGTTCAAATTCATGTTTAGTATTACAGTCTATAGCCCTTGTTACATTATTTCCTAGATCAATAGTTATGGTGCATGCATCCTGCTCCCTTGTATCAGTTATAGGTGATTGTACTAGACCATTTTATTCATTCTCCTTAGATTTTCCAATTATGATCATTAGAGATTGATCTCCTACTGGTTCCACAACAATTTCTTGATTACCATTAACTTAGTTTTTAACAAGTATTATTGATCCACTAGGAAATTTATGTTGCTCATTTCCTTCATTCATCTCAATCAATTCATGATATTATGCTATTTTGAAAATGCTACCAGTAGATTGCCATAGTTTCTTCACATAGGTTTCGGCTTCCAAGTATAACTGAATTTTAGAGTTTCTTCTACTAGTTAAAAATCATCATTTAATCTAACAATTGGTATCTCCTTAGATAAATTTTCTATTGAACTTACTATGATGCAAATTCTTATAAAGTTGATCCTTCTAGTTTTAGTAGTTGCTTGGTCCATACAAATTGGCCTACCAATGAAGTTGAATAAGTGACTCAATCCATAAGTTATCCCATACTCTAGTTGCACCTTATTTATGCTTATCCAAATTGGAATGTGATCTAGTTTAACTTCTCCATCTTCAACCGAGGTCACCAAGCTTCTAGAAAGAGTGGTTTATTGTAAAAGTGCCAGGGTCCAACTTCAACTTTTCTTTAGCAATCTATATTGTTTCCAGTTGTTGAACTCTTGTTCCTTCACACAAGGAATGCAACCCTCTTGTCTAGGAAGAAGGCTAAGAGAGTATAGCTCCATCTTTGAGCTCTTACTTTTAATAGTTCTAAAGGAGGAGACACAATTCTTTGATTTGCACTTCCATTAAAAGGGTAGAAGCTTAGCTTTAATCTACAATCACCTGCCATTTACATTTATAACTTTTAACAAAATTCACCATAGGCTCAGTTTTTAGAATAACTTGAGAAAGAGATGTTATGCTGGGGCCATTTGGGGAAGATGGAGTGGAATGGGTAGGTTGTAATGGAGATAATGGCAGGAAGCTTTCTGTGGAAATGTTAGGTGTTTAATGACCACCAGTTAAAAGGTGTGAGCTAGTTGATCTGTCAAAAGGGGAAAGATAAAGAAGAAGTGTGATATATTGAGCATTAAGACCTTGCAATGGTCTAGAGAAGATATTAAAGAATGAAGATATGAGTGGGAGAATCACAAGGAAGACAAGTAGTTTAGGACCATGAATATGAATAAATAAAAAGGAGGTAGTAAGAGAAGTAGAAAAAAGGACAGTGAATAAGAAGTATGGAGTTGAGAGGGAATGGAAGTAACAACTTAAGGTTCCCATGGAAGAAGCTCCAAACGCAAGAAGCAGGCGACCTCTATTACAAGATCAACTCAATTATTGTTTAAGCACATAATTAATATATTATTTCGTGGAGATTTAGGGATACATGTAAGAAAATTTTTATTCTAAAAGAGAGATAAGAAAACCAAATTTAAGAAAAAAAGAAAAATCAATTTTCAATTATGTAAAAGAATTTTAAAATAGAAATTTTGCAATATATAATCTAAACTTTTTAACTGCTAGATCAACTTGATTTTCTACATTGAATATTACACTTTATACTAAATTATAGATGATTAGTTTTTTTATTTATTAAAGTAAGAGTTATGAGTGATGCCATTTCTCTCTGAAATAAAACTATTATGTTTTTATGCTCTTAGGAGGTGTTTGTTTCCATTTTTATTTTTGGTTTTCTGTTTTTGTTTTCAAATACAGTAAAAAATCTTGTTTGTTTGAGTTTTTAATTTCTGTTTTTGGTTTTGGTTTCTTCCAGTTTTCAAAAATTATAAAAACCATAAAAAGTAGTTTTTGTTTTCTGTTTTTTTATAATCTAATTTATTATCATTTAAATGTATATTATTTAATTTTTTATTTTTTAATAAAAATTATGAATAATTTAATTCGACATTATATTTATATATTTAGTAAATTAAAATTAATTATCAATAAAACTATAAATAATTTAATTTAATTTAATTTTTATAATTAAATTATATATAATTAAATTTAAAATATATAAATATTCAAATAATATTTGATTTAATAATTAAAATATATTTCAAATAAATTTTAATTTATAAATTATTTTTTATTAAAATAACATAATTTTATTAATAATTTGTTAATAAATATTATATAAGAGATTAAATAAATTTATTTAATTAAAAATAATTTATCTTTAAGTTTTTCTAAAATATAATTATTATTAGTGATAAAAATACAACTACATTAACATTAACAACTAAACATTTTTTTTATTTGAAAGAAAAACAGAAAAAAATAAAAACTGAAACTGAAAACTACAACAGAAAAATAAAAGTAGAATCAAACGGCCCCTTTGAGATTTATGGAGTTTATTCTCATTTGTGTTGAGATTAGTCATATTTATGCCCTGTACTTGTTGAATGTTTTTTATATAATAAAATTTGTTAGGCCAATTGAGATTTCTAACTTGTAGTTTTGATAATAACATAACATATTACTGCTAATGTTTTTATCTTTGGTATTATTAAACTAATATGTGAAAGATCAAGTTCAATATAAGAATAAAGTATGCAAACGTACTAATTAAATCAATTGAGCAATCAAATGATAAAGAAAATAGGCAAAATAGAGCGCATATGCAATTTAAGAAAACTTTGGAATTAAAGCGAAGAACAAAGGAGAAGGAGGAATCAAGCATATCAAAATTGAAGGAAATTATTATAATTCTCTTGTAACCTTATCTTATCATTTTAATGAATTAAGAGCTCAATCATTACATGATAATTTACATATAGGTTATAATATATAGATTCTTTTATAATCAATAAAAATTTATTTTGATCTTTAAACAAAATTTTAGGAAATTTTGAAATGGTTTTAAGTTCTTGATCAATGTATAATGACTAGTTTTTATTTATAACGACTTTTTGTTTAGTATCCATAGATCATATATAAGTTATGAGAGGTATCTTAGACATATTAAAGAGTTGATAAGAGCTTTAAGAGGCTTGAGATTGCATGTGTGCATGACATAACTAGGTCTTTGTTCATTAATGTGAGCAAGAGAGAGATGTTTTAAGTTGTATTCTTGAATAATTGTTAAAATTGGTGAACTTACTTGATATATAATTCTGAGAGTTTGTCTTAACCTTGAATAAGATTTTAAAAGTGTTACTCTTCACTTTTGGAAAAGTAGATGTATGAATAATTTCTCTTCACTTGTTGAAAGAAAAAGATAATAAATTCTGAACCTGCTGCAACATATAAAGTGGACATAGGTCGAATATTATTTAGTTAACCACTATAACTCAAGTTATGTCTTTCCCTTACTCTAATTAACTATTACTTGTTTTTTGTGATTATCTTATATAAAATTACAAAAATTATTTATTAAAATAGACAATTCATTCATTAGGTTTAAATAAGATAAAAGCAAACACACACAACTTACCCTCCTCTTGTGGGCCATCCAATGACCAATAATTGGTATCAAAGTATATTTCATTCATTTATAGATTTCTAGCAAAATTTAAGGAAAGATTATTATACCACAATTTGATTCACTTTTTAGCCAAGATAGTTAATGTATATCCTTTCTTTGAAGATGACAATTATATTTATTTTAAAACTAAGATTAAATACTTTCTTTTATCCAAAGGGATTGATCATGGGAAAAATTTGGAAAATGGTTCTTTTGTTCCATTGAGAGCTATAGTTCTAGATAAAGTAAAGATTAAGTTATCAAAGGATAAATTTAAATAGAGCAATAATAATAAGGGACTCATTACTTTAAATAGCAAAGTGGTCCCTATTTTATTTTATGCTCTTTAGTATAAATGAATACAATAGGGTGCCTATATATGAAATTGTCCATGATATATGACACACACTTGAAAATAGACATGATGTCACTACTTAAGTAAAATAGACTAAAGTGATTTTATTAGTGTATCAATATGAGCTATTTCATACAAAGAAAAAGATTTCATTTATAATAAACTCACATCATTTATACAATTAATGCTCTTAAAGTTCTTGGTATGAATTATATTAATATTTAATTGAAGAGAAAATTGCTCAAATCTTTACCAAAGGTTTGTAAGGAAAGATAAAAACTATATAATAAGATAAAGGATAAGCAAAAAAAGAAGAAGAAAGAACTCAAGATCACATGGGATGACACTACTAGTTTGAAGTGTGAGGAATCTAAAAATATGGTGACAAGTATGTACTTACCATTGACCAATATTAATTAGATACCCTCTTCCATAAATTCTTGTGATGATAATGATGATTATGATGTTGATCTTTCATATGATGAGTTAGTTGAATATTTAGAGACTATGAGAATGAAAAGGAAGAAAGTATTTGCTAAGTATAAAAAGGTTCATTAACTCTTAGATGTTTGCATGATTGAGAATGAAAAATTGAAAGGTGATATATACGAAATGATAAAATCTAAAAGTGTGACAATTTCCAATAAGAAAGTGGATGATTTATTTGATGATAACGAGGTATTAAACAAGAAAATCAATGTCCTTAAATATCATTTTATAAGTTCACTATAGGAAACAAAAAAATTGATTAGCACACTTAGAACCCAGAAGAGCTCTAGTAATATGTTTTAAATTGGTTTCACTTATGAAAGTGCGCCATCTAATGTCAAATTATAGAGTGGTGGACTTGTATGATATTTATATATAATTCAATTCCTTTATAAATTGTCTAAGGTAAGTGCACCTATCATTTTATAGTACAAGACTCTAAGTGCCAACTTTCAATCTAACGGAGATTATGTGTTGGACCCGTGTTTTGTGTACCTGGGCTTGGATCCTAACTCGCAACCAAAGAGGACAATACTGATTAAGGTTGAGGTCGCGTGCTCACTTGAGGTACCCTGGGGATCCAAGCCCAGGTACACAAAACACGGGCCCAACATTAAAAGGCGCCTTTTAATGTTGGGCCTGTGTTTTGCGTGGGCTTGGATCCCCACCTCAAGTGAGCACGCGACCACAACCCTCAAAGGTATTGTCCTCTTTGGTGCGATTTGAACTTGCAACCTCAAGGTTTTGTTGTTATCTAGCAACACGCCTCTCACCATTGAGCCAGCCTCTCACCATTGAGCCACTGGCTCAATGGTGAGAGGCGTGTTGCTAGATAACAACAAAACCTTGAGGTTGCGAGTTTGAATCGCAACCAAAGAGG
>JAOSBM010000006.1:7467773-7481062 GCA_027568955.1 Erythroxylum tenue
TGCAATATATAAAGCACTTTGTTTAACCGTTCTTCACTCTTCATAGGCTCGGGCCATTTGTTTAGTCCTTTTCCCAGCTGGGCCTTGCCTCATGTTATACTAGCTCATAACAATACCGACCCCTCGAAAACATCCTTGTCTCATTAACATATTAATTCATAACACTTCATTATCAATTTGTTTGCAAAGTAAATAAACGTAAAGTTGGATAAGAAGTTGGTGAATCGGCTTTCAGCCACTCTTTCTAGATAGTTCAGACATTCCATCACCTATAAAAATGCAAGTGACTAATATAATCACTATCAATTTCCTACCTAAAGTTACATCTTCTCTACATTTTCTGTTGGTTTTTTTTTCTAGTTTTGGCGAGGATTTTCGTATTTTTCTAAAAAAGACCAGATGAGGAGACTATATATTTTGCTATTCTTCTGTTATGTCTTACCTCTGTTATGAGTTGCTAAATCCTTCTTCTTGGTTGAAGGGAACCACGTTATCATCTAGTATGTGTGAGATTTTTGAATAAAGTTTATTGCATTGATGAATATTATTTGTCTTCTGAATTGCCTTCCATGATTGAATTGATTAATCTCTAGGGTACGCAACTAGGTATTGATTAATTTAATTTACAACCAGATTAGTAGAATTTGACGTTCAGTTTTGCTAATCTAAAGTGACAATTAAGATTACCATCTTTACATTAGAGATTAGAAATTCTAAGAAGATACTTATCTTGACTAATACATGTTATACGTGTGTTGTCTTGCTCATTGGCTTTTTTAGTTCTTAAAGCTATTAATCAATCAAACTTAAGGTCGTATCTAAGTTGTTGACTAATAAGAGTGTTTCTAATCATTTAATCCTAAAGAGAAAACATCACCAAATTAGTGTTTGTTAATAGACTTAATTTTATATTGATGATCTATATCAGTTTTATAACGTAGGTAACTCGAAACTAAGGTTCGTTATTCATTTTCTAGATCTGAATATTTTCGTTTATTTAAAATTTTTGTCATTTTTAATTTCTTTAAATCACGTTAATTCAACCCCTCCCAATTTGTTTTAGTTTTCAACTCGTATAATATTTACCAATAGATTCCTCATGGGAATGATCCTTACTTTCCACTACTACATTAATTTGTGTTGTAGGAAGTTGGTTTCTTTTTATATTTGATTGCAAGTGATAGCATTACCAAAATTTGGCAATGTTATCGGGGAATTTTTGATGATATACGTATATTATACGAGTAGATAAGACAACTCCATTGCTATTCGATTAGAGATAGAAAAGACAACCAAGAGGTTACAAAAGCAAACAAAACAGAGACAACAAGTGTAGAAGACGGAAAAATGGCTGCTAATCGCACTCTTCGTGAACTAGCTACCCTTACGACTGCTCAATAGCCCCAATGCATCAATTTTTGGAATTTGGGGGACAACAACACCTTTGAACTGAAGTCCAAGCTGATTCATTTATTACCAATTTTTCAAGGTATACCGAGAGAGGATCCTTACAAGCATTTGAAGGAATTTGATGTGGTTTGTATAGGTATGAAGCCAACGAATGTGACTGAGGAGCAATCAAACTAAAAGCCTTCCCATTTTCTCTTAAAGAAGATGCTTAAGATTGGTTGTATTACTCTGCTGGTGAAAATGTGCAAACATTGGCTGAAATGAAGAGACTCTTCTTTGAAAAATATTTTTCAGCATCAAGAGCTGCCAATATTAGAAAAGAAATTTGTGACATTGAACAACATACGGGGGAGACACTATACGAATATTGGGAAAGATTCAAGAAGCTTTATGCTAGTTATCCCCGTCACCAAATAAATGATCAATTGTTGATTCAATACTTCTATAAAGGTCTTTTTCTTACGGATAGGAGTATGATCGATGCTGTAAGTGGTGGAGCTTTGGTTGACAAAACACCGACAACTGCAAGAGATTTGATAGCGAATATGGCTTCCAATACACAACAATTCGGGATACGTTCTGGTCATAGTTCAAAACATGTAAATGAGGTGAATGTAACAACATTGGAGAAAAGATTAGATGATCTTACATCTTTGATGCGACAACTTGCAGTTACAAAGAAAGAAGAAGCAAAGGTATATGAAATATGTTTGATGTTGGGACACTCCACTGACGCATGTCCAGTTTTGTAGGAAAAAAGTGCATAACAAGTCAATGTTGTGGGAGGCTTTGTTGGACAAAATCAAAGAAAATATGACCCATTCTCCAACACCTACAATCCGGGTTGGTGCGACCACCCAAATTTGTGTTATGGGAACTCTCAAGGATAATAAGTTACTGCAAATTTCCAGCAATTTAGGCAACCATATGTACCTAGACAACATCAACAAATAACATCCAATTCCGAAGGTAAGTCTTCTTTGGAAGATATAGTTAAATCTTTGGCCACTAACAACATGACATTTTAGTGAGATACTCAAGCTAGTATTCAAAATCTTGAAAATCAATTGAGTCAAATGGCAACAGTCATTAATCGGTTGGAGGCACAAAGTTCTAGAAAATTTCTAGCTCAACCAGAAATTAATCCTAAACAAAGTGTCAAAGTTGTCATGTTGTGGAGTGTTAAGAAATTGAAGGAACCATCTCCAAAAATCTCCAAGAGAGAAGTTGAAGAAGAAGCAACAAAGGAAGCACCTAATCAGCCAGAGAAGACGCAGACAGGTTTGTAGAATTTTGTTGTACAACCCCTTTTCCTAGTCGACTCACCAAAGCAAAAAAAGAGGAGCTAGAGAAAGAGACATGGGAAACACTTTAGTATCAAGACCTAGGTATGTTTACTGTCCCTTGTAAAATTGGTGATTTAAGAATTGAAAAAGTTATGTTAGATTTGAGTGCATCAATAAATGTCATGCCTTTTGATGTTTACAAGTCTTTAAACATGGGGTCTCTCAAAGAAACTAATGTAGTGATTCAATTAGTAGATCGTTCAAATGCTTATCCAAAGGACGTGTTAGAGGATATCTTAGTTCAAGTGGGTGAAATGCTTTTTCCAGCTGATTTCTATATTTTACAAATAGGGAGTGATGATGTATATTTGTCAACTCTGATTTTATTTGGAATGCCATTCTCGAAAATCACTAAAACAAAATTTGATGTTCATGATGGATCATTGACTATGAAATTTGACGATAAATTAATTAAATTCAATATATACAATGCCATAAAATTTTGGGATGATGAACAACCTGTTGTTTCTGTGAACTTTATTGATACTTGGGTGCAGAAAAATTCATCATTATAGTGGAAATGCTTTAAAGCTAATATATAGGACCCCCATCTTTATCGTAATAAGTCTGGAACCACCAATTAGAATTATAGTGTATCATCTTGCTTCAAAATGCCTCATACTTCTTCTAAAAGTACGTAGTCGTTTTCTGGTCAATTTAATTAATATTTGGCTTCTCATATAGCTGATCTATTAGGTGAGGGTGTAGCCCTGAAGGGTGATTTTGAGGGCACATGGGTGTAAACCGTGATTGATACTGTGAGAAAATGAAGAGACATAGGATCCTTGCTTTCAACAAAGTCACCAAAAACAGGAGAGTATAAGTGACCATATGTAAGCATATCACATGCACTGTGGGTTCCAGCGGCTCTAGTTGCTCGATTTGGCCCTTAAACCTAGTGATCTATCTGGATCTGGCTTGAAGTGTCCAAAATTATTGCTTTTATGGGCAATGGAAATGAGAGGCATTAGGCAACTTTATCTTTGTGTAGACATGGTGTTTCGGTCGCATTAATTGATTTGATGGCGCATTATGGGCAGTTCATCGTAACCAAATATCAAACATCTTTCATGTGGGGTGGATTCCATTCATGTCTAATAATCAGAATTCAGCGTTTTGGGTGATTTGAAGCGTATAGAATTAGAGTGCAAATTTTGTGAAGGAAACAGCAGCCACATGGTGGCATGTTATGGTGGGTCTGGCATTCAGGGAACCCATTAGTAGCCCAACGGGCTTGTGTTGTTTATCCTTCTGGACTCCTTTTAAATGGTCTCATGTATTTGCTTTCATTCTGCTCTTTCATTTACAAGCTCTTCTGGGTGTTGTTTTAAAGGATTTTCCTTTTTCTATTAGTGTATCCGTTTGCTCTCCGTATACAAATAATGCACTCAACTACCTAATTTCGCTTAGTTTGCCAACCGGTGGAGAGTTACAAGACAAGAGCAGAGAGATTGGCAAATGCCAAATTATCTGTTCTAAGCGGTGGAGAGTTACAAGACAAGAGCGGAGAGATTGGCAAATGCCAAATTATCTGTTCTAAGCGGTGGAGAGTTACAAGACAAGAGCGGAGAGATTGGCAAATGCCACATTATCTGTTCTAAGTCTTCTTTTTGATATTTGGAGCGTCAAAACCATAATAATAAATTACAAGTGTGAGCTACCGCCGAGTCGGCGACAATGGATCCATGTCAAGTAGTGGAGGTGGGACCTATTTGTGACTTCTCCCTCCACTCAAGTTTTGGGCTAATAAGACGGCTGAGGTTGAGAAGGGAACTCCTGGTGATGCATCTTGAGGTGAATACAAATACACCTACCTCACATGAAGTGTATTCCTTTTCTTTTCTATCTGGTTCTGGCCTTCCAATTTAATTTCAACCCATGTGTGTAAATTTATTATATCACTGTAACAGTGTAACTTGAAGAACTATGGAGTCAAATGGGTTGCGTGAACTCGATTGAGAACTCGATTGAAGATATATTATGTACTTATTTCATGATTACCACATTAATTATTCATTTAATTGCTGCCGGTTCTCATTTCAATTTCAACTGAAGTTTTAAAATTGAAAGGGTAAGAGTAACGTTAGCATTATTAACTAGCAATCCATTTTCAGGTCTGCATGTGCCTGTAAAGCTCCTGAACAAAAGATAACAGTTAAAGGGATACTAATAATACCATATACCAAAATGATAGCAAGAGTAGCAAAATAACCTTAAAGCTTAAAGAAGGAGAATAAATAACGATACCGGAGCGGCAAATATAAAATAACCCCACTGTAGGGCAGCTTTCATATTCATGGCTTATTCCCCTAAGACACACTGCCACATATCATATCATGCAATATGGATTACAATTATAGTGGTAGTGGACGCAATGCCAAGCAATAAAGTGTGCAATGGTCTGGTCCTCTTCTGAAATGGATTGCATTTTTGGATTGTATGAACCGACGATGATGACGTAGGCCATCGTTCTGTCAGGGTTCCTGCAGCCAAATTTCGCAGCTTCCCTACTCATTTACAAAAACAAATTAACCCAGTCCTTTCGTACGCTTCCAAATTAACATCACCTTTTTATATGTTACATGAGGTTGTGACCTCACAATCATACCAAACGAAACATAAATAAAAATGTTCAAGTGACTCAAAATTAAAATTAATTGAACTAGAAGTTAGTTAAAACTTAAAACTATCATAAAATAAAACAATTACAAAGAGCTTCGATTCCAGGCCTTCCACGGCCAGATTAAACATGAAGATCGTAGGGCTAGGAAATTATTATGACTGGAACCCTCTCAAAACAATAATCATCAAGACACTGATGTGTGACCTACTGCGAACATAGACGGCACTGCAGCCTCAAGGTCTCAATCAAGACACTCAAAGCGATATTCCTAGTAGGCCTAAGCCTAGGTTACTGTTTTAACTTGTACCCTTGGTTGCAATTCTCATCCCAGTCAGACTAGGGTTGAAGTCCAGTATGTATGCATAGATGTCTCCGTCCAATCTTCAGTACACAAACCCAAATACTCAATAGTTTGTATACCCAAAATAAAATAGGAAAAGAAATCAATGTCACTTACAGCTTCAGAGTGATGTCATACGATAAAACGAGAGACCTTAGCCATCACTAGTGCGAGTGTGAGCTTCTGGGTCACCACTACGATGTGTTACTTTTTTGTCCCAAGATTTAGACTACACATCAATTTCAAAGAGATAACAACGAGCTCACAACATTATCCGTTCTCGTGACTAAACTTAAGTCACCTGACCTGAGGCTTCAATCGTCATCGAGAACAAATAAAAAAGAAAAAGAAAGAATCTGTTCTATTTCTATCCATTCAATTCCGCGTTTACTCCACCGCCAGCCCACGACGAAAACGAAAAGGCCAATAGAGGGTTTGGTCATCTGCTACGCGGCTTACACAGACTGCCTCAGTGCGCTCGGCCCACCGACATGTAAAACGCGGCAGGATGGACCCCACTTGTTTAGAAAAATTATATTCATGAAATGAAATTGTTGACTCTCGCTCGTTGTAGCGTGGCACGTGCGCTTTTTACACTTCTGTATAATCTAAATACTTTGTTTAACTAAATTCACACTTCTGTATACTCTTAGCGTATGCTTGGATATGGACGGAGTGATGGAAGAGAATAGAATGGAATGATCCAAATAATTCAAGCTATTATTTGAAGCCTATTTTGGAACAGGATGGAATGACAATTAATGACTTTGGAAGCCATCCTTTACCATCCAAAATTTAATATTTTGTGATCTTCCAAATTAGGGCGTCAAGAATGGAATGACATGGCTTGCCTTCCAAATCCTAATTTAATGACAAAAATATCCTAAAAAAATTAATAAAATAACAACCCTAGTCCAGCAAATACCTACCCGGCTACATGTTACTACGTCCATTATATTTCTCCTTCAACTAAATTCTTCCATTGACGAACGTTTTCCTCCACAGCTATTAGAGTCATCTGTCTTCGTTCAATCAGGTAAGTATCGACTAATCAATAAACTTAGTTGTGTATGGATATGCCTAACGAAGAGTACATTGCGATGAAGGTTAATGAAAAAGAATAAGAAAGTTGATTGCTTATATAGCAAAATGACAAAATTATATTCTGGGCATCCTACAATTTGAAATACTTTGGGGTTACTAAAATAATTTCATGGCAATTATGTATATTTTATTATAAGGGTAATTTTGGTAAAAAAATATTACAAGTCATTTCATTCCATTTATTTTTAGTATCACTTTCAAATAATGGTCAAAAGAGTCCCTCTCTTATTTTATTTAAATTTCAAACAATGGAGTGATCCATTTCATTTCATTCCATTCCACTCCATTTTATTCCGTTCCGTTAATTGTCATTTCATTCCATTCTATCCTAAACTCCCAAACATATCCTTAAGTCGTAGTCTTTCTCTCTTCGGCATATGGAATCTTATCTTATCATCTTAATTTGTTCAACACCAGCAGTCTTACTTCTAATACGTTTAACTCACCCACCTTCTCGTCCCATTCTTTAAATTAATCCTCCTATTTTTGGTTTAGTTAATGTATGTAACTACTTCCCATTTAAGATAAAACCCCTACCAGTACCAAGCTACGGAAGAAGTCATTAGTTATTATGACTTTCTTCAACAAGCCCGAGGTATGGTATGGCTCAAGTTGATTACGGGCATTAACTGCAAGTGTGAAGCTCTAAGAAACGTCTAATGGAAAACGTTAATCAAAAGTATGAGGATGGTGGTGGGTGATTTCCGGCAACAAGCACAACCTCTTCCTTGTTTATAATAAATGTGTGTGATTGGAGGGGTCTTTTGTCGTTTTCCCTCCCTCGGATCTACAACATCTCCATTGTAAATTCCATTTCTTATAATTCTAGTCAATATTAATCAAGATGCCACCTTTTTCCCACTGCAACAATTGGTATATAAACATGAACATAATAATATAAACAAGATTCAAGATGGTGGTGGAAATTGACTACGAGTGAATTGATTAATTTATCAACTTCCTCTGACGCATATTAGAATAATGAAAGAGAGTTTAATTATATAATTACAGTGAGTTGCGGGCGAGAGCTGGTTGAATGGATCTGTTTATGTTGACTAGAGACTAGAGAGCAGAGAGTGAATCCCTACATTTTATTACTCCTCCCATATTTCAAAGAAAATACTATATAAAAGGAACTGTATTCAGTGTTCACGAGAGCTCTACCTTGATTGGATCCATACAAAATTCCTCCTCTCTCTCTCTCTCTCTCTAAGCGTAATCAGGAAAATTTTTTAGGTACGAGAGAGACCAAAAAACAGCCGTTGAAGCTTGAGGAAGACACCTTTAAACAGTAAACTGTTGTTTGCTGCGGCCTTATAATCAGACATTCATCAAAGCTTATTTATTTTTTGTGGGTTTTTATTGAGTCTAATTCTTTGCCCTGTATTTCTCATCAAGAGTCACTCTGTACCATTTAAAAGGTAGCTTCTTGCTCTTCTTTCTTTTGGACTATTTTACTTCTCACTCTCTTATCCTTCACTTGATTGGATTCCAAAGACGATTCTTGTTTGCTGATCTGCAAATAATCTTGCTCTTTCTCTTTTGTTTTCAGCCTTAGGTACTAAATTAAACTGAATTTTACTGCAAGTGAGCTCTTTTCCAGTCAAGACATCTGACGTGTCCGAAATGTTTCTGCATTTCTGGCTGTTTTACGTTTTCTGAATCGGAATTTCCTTTCTTCTGCTCTCTTTCTGAGTTCAATTTGCAATTTGGCATTTGTAGAAGTATGTTATTTTATAAATTTATTTGTGTTTGTGGATCTAGTATCATTGCTCGTGTATTGATCTTCAACCAAGGTTCCATTTTTGTCTTTCTTAGTAATAGTAGCTCGTTTAAGCTCCTTTTGGGAGCAAAATACTGTCGGTTTTGACACAATTTTTATGCTTCAACTTTGTCTCTTATCTGGGATATGATTTATGAGTAAAGAGCATCTGGGTGTCTCCTGTTTTCCGATGGTTTAGGTTTAATTTCTTTCATGAAAATTTGTTTGTTTGTCTTGCTTTAACACTGTTTGATCGACTATATGGAGTTTGTTTTCTCAGACATGAATTTACAGTTGTTATTCATTCAGGTAAGAAAATGTCAAGGCCTCTGCATCGAGGCATATCAGGGTTGCGGATCTCTGGGAACAGTCGTGATTTATGGGAATCGCAAAAGAAATACAAACCGGAAAAAGATTTGGAAAGGACTCGTTCTTCTGATCATAGCTATCTTGCCTTCAAATTGCCTTTTAGTCTACTATTTTCTGATAATACAACACCTTCCAAGTATAGTGTTAATGAAAACGGCTTTGCGTACGACACATTCAACACAGGGACTGCAAGAAGTCGAAACAAATTGGCGTGGCTACTTCTGAGGTTTAGTTTGGTTCTGATTATAATTCTGGCTTTAACGGGGTCTTTTTGGTGGACTATTTCGATATCAAGCTTGTCAAGAGGTCAAATAGTACATAACTATAGACGACTCCAAGAACAACTTGTTTCTGACCTTTGGGATATTGGCGAGTTGTCTCTTGGTTCCTCAAGGTTAAAAGAGATGGAATTCTGCTCGGAGGAGTCTGAAAATTATGTTCCATGTTTCAATGTTTCAGAGAATCTTGCTTTAGGCAGTCCTGATATTAGTGCAAGTGATCGTCACTGTGACCAAGGATCGACCCAAAGTTGTCTTGTGCTACCACCAGTAAATTATAAGATTCCTCTTAGATGGCCTACCGGAAGAGATGTCATCTGGGTTTCAAATGTTAAAATCACTGCACAGGAGGTGCTGTCCTCTGGTAGTTTGACCAAGAGGTGACAAACTGTTAAATCCCCTTCGGAAACTTTATGGAGGTTTCAGTACTATTTTCAACTCATATTTCCCTCTTTCTAATGTCAGGATGATGATGCTGGATGAAGAGCAAATTTCTTTTCGGTCAGCCTCTCTAATGTTTGATGGTGTTGAAGATTACTCACATCAAATTGCTGAAATGATTGGCCTACGGAATGAATCCAATTTCATACAAGCTGGGGTGAGTTCCAACAGAGACATCCAACATATGCATGTACTATGTTCCTTTTTCCGGTTGAAAGTGAAACGTAAAGGATTTCATTTATTTGGATTTTCCAAATCTGCCTACCTCAGCTTTAAGCAAAAGGGAAAAGAGAACACTAGTATTCCTTCTTCCTAGTCATGTCCTTTGAAATGCTGGCATAGGAATCCTATTTCATTCATTTGCTGCGATCTTGTGAATGTATTTGTAAATGGTTTTTCTATTCCTGAACTTAGCGACGGTATATTAGCTTACATGGACTTATGTGCGTATATTTGTTCTGCTTTATTCTGTTATGCCCTCTGTAATATTGAGCAAGCCCTAGATTTTGAATCAACTAAGTCACTTGTCTGACTTGCTTGTTCCATTTGAAATAATTCTTGATAATTACTGCTTTATTTACTAATTTATGCAGGTCAGAACCATTTTGGATATAGGATGTGGCTATGGCAGCTTTGGCGCACATCTGTTTTCAAAACAGATTTTAACTATGTGCATTGCAAATTATGAAGCTTCAGGGAGCCAAGTTCAGCTTACTCTTGAAAGAGGGCTTCCTGCAATGATTGGTTCTTTTAATTCCAAGCAGCTTCCTTATCCTTCTCTATCCTTTGATATGTTGCATTGTTCACGATGCGGCATTGATTGGGACAAAAAAGGTACCAGTTCTTGATTATTGATCACATATCAAAGTTAAAGGTTGACAAAGATAGAAGCTACTAGTCTGTTATGTGAATATTCTCTAGATTTCCATATATCCTTTTGTTGCTTTTGTTTGTTTGCTCTTTTCTTGTTTTTATTTTTGTCAAATAATTGATCATTTATTGATGTGATACAGATGGCGTTTACTTGATTGAAGTTGATAGAGTTTTAAAGCCGGGTGGATACTTTGTCTGGACTTCACCAATTACTAATGCTCGTAACAAAGAGAACCAGAAAAGATGGAACTTTTTTCGAGATTTTGCTGAAAGTCTCTGTTGGGAGATGTTATCTCAACAAGATGAAACTGTAGTGTGGAAAAAGACTAGTAAAAGGAATTGCTATAGCTCAAGGTGGCTGGAAAAAGAACTTATTTTCATGATATTGTGATTTATGGTTTTACTTAATGTATCATACCTATTCTAGATACCTGTTCCTATATGAGGTGTTTCTTAGCAAAAACAGTTTTGTCTATAGGAAGTCTGGTTCAGGCCCCTCACTCTGCAGCAGAGGCCATGATATTGAATGTCCTTATTATCGACCGCTAGAACCATGTATAGCTGGAACACACAGTCGCCGCTGGATTCCAGTTGAAGAGAGGAGAACCTGGCCTTCTAGGTCACATTTGAACAATAATGAGATTGCTATTTATGGTAATGTACTTTCTTTACATTGTTTCTCAACTCCATTTTGATAGAAAATTTTATTTACTTTGAAGCTGTGGATATTTTAATTTCTCAGGCTTGCATCCAGAAGAGTTCATGGAGGATGCTGACAACTGGAAAGCAGCTGCCAATAACTATTGGTCTCTTCTTTCTCCATTGATATTCTCGGACCATCCAAAGAGACCTGGCGAAGAGGATCCTTCTCCACCTTTTAACATGCTAAGAAATGTGTTAGACATGAATGCTCATCTTGGTGGTTTTAACTCTGCACTGCTGGAAGCTGGCAAGTCTGTTTGGGTTATGAATGTGGTCCCAACAAATGGACCTAATCATCTCCCTTTGATACTTGATAGGGGCTTTGTTGGCGTGTTGCATGATTGGTACGTTTTAAATCTCCTCTCATTCTTTCTATATTGCTTCTGTTGGTTATGTTACTGTCTAGGTATATATTTCAGCGTTTAGAATTGAAAAGTGGATCAATTGAAAACAATTAACAGTTGATTGTTCTGGTGACTAGAAAGTATGCTAGGCTATAATTTTCAGATTGACCTATATTATTGTGTGGCTAATATAACATCTGGTTCTAAGATTTGAACCCTTTCTTGTTTCTTTAATTGTCAGAAAGTGAGTTGATCATTGGAAAGTATATTTCCATCAACTAATAAGGCTGTTAGATATAGTCCAGATGAGGAACTTGGCTTGCCATTCACAGGTCTGATTTTGATGCTAGGGTGACTGTCAATAGACATATGCTGCAGAGCATATTGTCAAACATGAAAGTTCCACTCAGGGTAACTTTCTTGGGGTCGGGATTATGTAAAATAGGATTCATTATTGAATCATTTCTTGATACACATATTGATGTGAACCCACCTGTAATTGTACTCATATCACATAGGTGTTGTGTTAACCAGTTTATTCCTTAATTATACCATTATCTGTTTTGCTTTCTTATTGATCAGAAGAATACTTGGATTTTCAGGTGCGAAGCATTCCCAACATATCCAAGAACTTATGATTTGGTGCATATGCAAGGATTACTATCCCTTGAAACTGGTCAGCAACGTAGATGCACTTCACTGGATATATTCATCGAGATTGATCGGTTACTTCGACCGGAGGTACCTGAGTCAAAAGTCCTTTTTAACATTCTTAATGTCTCTTATGCTTCTCGTTGCTAATGTTGGAGAAGTTTTGAGTTCTGATCCATATATAACCATGTAAGCATATTTGAATGCCATTAACTGTCTGCTATAATGCATAGCTGAGTTGCATTAGTATCTGAACTTCTACAATATCTATCTAGTAGATTTGCATTCATGATGCTACTGGTGGGTGGATATTAATGATTCTTTTGAGTGCTTAAATATCCTGCAGTTAAGGCCTACGAAAGGTTACATAAATTCTATGAGAGCCTTATTAAGTAGGGTTACATTTGAGAAAACATTGCTGTCAGAATGTTGCTGGGCCTGTCTAAATGGTGTTTTTGCATTAAAAAGGTCTGTACTTCCGTGATTAAAATTCATTGAAATTAAAACTAAATAGTTTTAAATTTGACCAGTTTCTTTTGATTTTGTCATTAAGTTCACCTTCTAACCAGCCCTCTTCAATCATCTAGTATAATTAAGTTTTTCATTGGTCTTCCGAACCCCATGTTCCTTTTTCCATGTTCGCCAAACCATTTATTTTGATGCAGGCCAGGTGTGCGTGCACATAATCTACTAATGTGATGAAGCTGAGAAGGTGTTTGTGTGTTGTAAATCATTATCTGTAGTCATCTTACCATTAGGTTTTGACAATTAGCTGAAGCCTATCAAAATTGTCTACGACAGTCAACCAGAAAGGATAAGAACGTTTACATTTTCACATATGTAAATGAAACCGGAATCAACTTTGATTTCTTTCTATTGGCATTACAGTTTAGCTTAGAAGAAGTTGAAAGTGAAGTTAACAAATCTGATGAAAATTTTTTGTAGCATCTTTTTTCCTGCATTGAAACCATCAACTTTGATTTCTTTCTATTGGCATTACAGTTTAGCTTAGAAGAAGTTGAAAGTGAAGTTAACAAATCTGATGA
>JAOSBM010000006.1:7553897-7574627 GCA_027568955.1 Erythroxylum tenue
GTTGGAGCTGGGTAACAATACTTTCTATCTTATTTTAGTGTTTTCTTATTCTTACCCACTCTATTTTGGTGTGTGTATACTTCATTATCATTTCTCCCTTGTTTATGTTCTCTTCGTTATACTTCTTGCCTAATTTATTCCTAATATGGGTAGATTTCTTCGGATGTGTATTAGCAAGTATGCTTTGCTTTGCATGTGTATTACATTTAATGGGCATTTTTAAGTATAGGTCTTCAATTAACAACATTAATGCTTTATTGATTGATGGTCATGTTTCTTAGAAGAATATGATGGTTATTTCATGCTAATTTATATTGTTTCCATGTTGTTGATTGATGGTTATGTTTTTTACGAGAATTTGATATTGTTATTAATGCTTTAGTTATATTGCTTGTGAGAATTTGATGGTTATTTCATGATGATTGATAGTTATTTCTTTTTTATTGATTAATGGTTATGTTTCTTGCGAGAATTTAAGATTATTGTTGATTGGTTATGTCATCACCCACACCAAAAAGATGTAGCAGTTGAGATTAGAGGTGTCATACTCTAGGTCTTCAAGTAACAACAATTCTTCAACTAATGTGATCGGCTCTTGTTTGATCTTAAGATCAATCCCTTGAAAACCGAATCAAAAATTTAATTCCAAGGATTGCAATATAGGATCCAATCCAGGATCGTCTCACTTAATCGGAACCTAGCGAAAAAGGTTTAAGCTAGCCTAATTGTTAAAAATGTAAAATAAGTTGAAAAAAGGAGGGGGGGGGGGATTTGGATCATTGGTAAAAATTAAGAAAATTAAACTAAATGAAAGAAAAATGTATAAGAAGATATTTTTAGATTTTTGGGAAATGAAAAGTAAAACTCAAACAATAATCAAATATGATAAAATCCTCTTGAAAATGAGCTTTGGCTATCCTGGTTCAAAACTAATCTTTTGGGAGTGAAATTCACTAAGTTTTCGAATGATAAACCTTAAAAAACTCTTTAAGTCCAAAGTTTTAATCAATGAACTCCGTTTCTTAAAACCTTGTTAAATGCATCTTAGTGTGTATTAATGGATGAGCTAATGCAAGTGGTCAATATGGATCAAGCTTAATCTCAATATCAAACACAACTAGGCAGATAAAAGAGAGTTAACACAATCACCACAAAGACATATATGAAACTTCATATATTAAGCATCAAAGTTCTACATAAGCAAATCCATAACACAAGGCATTGTTCAACACTTGATTAAACTCTAATCAAGCTAATCTAACTACACGTCCGTAAACCCTGAATCAGAAATTTGCAACTATGTAGTTAAACTTGGCAATGTAAAACAACTCCCCTTTGAAGCCCATCGAACTCAAGCCATCGCTACATCTTCAAGAGGAAATGGTGATTTAGCCGTGCATGACTTTGAACATCATCACAACTGCAAGAGCTTCGATGTCACCCGTGGTAGCACTAGTGGCAGACGGTGAATTCGACAGTAAAGGTAGTCGGAGTTTATGGATCAAGGTCGAGGGTGAGGGGAAATGATGACGTCGATCTCGGTCGAGAGATGTGTCTTCTTCCCCTGAGAAAAAAATATATGTCTCCTTATAACCTAATTTGTTATGATTTAAATGTTGGGTCGCAGGTCGGGATAGAACAGTGAGAGAATTTTCCAATTTTAGTTCGAGTTCTCGACAGTTTTCCGCGGCGTACGCTTTCTCGATCCTTCGCCGCGGTGAAATAATTAATTTACGTCGCGGCGAGCTTTTCCTTCATGTTGCACCGCGGCGTGCGTCCTGAAGCTCACGTCCTCATGTTGACTCCCTTGACTCCTTTTTCCTTGAGGCTCCTACAATCAAAATAGCAATTTGCAGCATCAATTATCCTTAGAAAAATTTACAATGCAATTAATGTCAATTTGTAACAATTTTTACTATCAAATTGCATAAAATATAAGCACACATTCAAGGACTAATTTAAACACAAAATCAATAATTAAGAGTCAAAAAGTATATTAAAAACTATGAAAGTGTCGCCAATTTATAATAAAATTGGGCTCAATCACTTGGTCAATATGCACGTGACATTCTTGAAGGGACTACCACAAACCCATATAACACATATTTCATAACTTGTAAACGTGTTGCCCAAAATGGCACTTTTTCAAACACTGTATTTCATAAAATTGATATGCTTGCAAAAATCTTTTCCATTTTTCATTTCATAAATCAATAATAAAAATCATATACAAAACATGTAGCACATTCTCAAAGCATTCAAAGAGCAATAAATGCAACATTTATGATGCAATTTAAAACATTTAACTTCCTTGATTCAAAGAAATCTTTAGTGGCTTATTTACTCTATTATAAACATGTACCCACCTTGTTTCCCTTGCTTAAGGACTTGCTCAAAATGTGCCTCGCCTCTTACTCCTCTTGCCTCTTTTGATGCCCTTATATAATAACAAAAATCTCACTCAATAGGGTTTTCAATTGAAAATTCCAAAAAGCACAATTACTAAAATTGGTTCTAGAATGCTTAAAGCCATGCATTTTCTAAACTTCATGAACTAAAACCCTTCCAAAATTCGAAAAGATTCAAATTGATTTTACCTTGATTCTTCACCAAATGAAGAGATCTTTGGTTCATATGGAAGCTCTTCTCTTCCTCTACCTTTTTTCCTTCTTGAATAGCTTCAAAATCTCTCCTAAAACCAAGAAATGATGAAACCCTAACTATCTTTCCTTCTTCTCTCTCCTCTCCACCGAAACTCCCTTCTTTCTCTCTTCTATTTTTGTTCTTCTCTTCTTTTTCTCCCTCAATCACATTTTTCCCTTCTTAAAGTAACAAGACAACATTTCTTCTTCCATTTCTACCCTTAATGAGTCCAAAAAGTCCATTTTACCCTTCCTTATAAGCTTATGTTCTTTTAACCTTAAGTGTCTTGCCAAAAATACCCTTGAAAATTCTTATAATCTCAAAACTTTAATTCCATTAACCCATACCATAAATACCAGTAACTTTGAAAAAATTAACTCCAAAAATTAATCCATCAAAACCTCATAATTTATAAAATCATGCTTAACTTCAAAGAAATTTTTTTAGGGCCAACAAAAAATAATTAACCCAGGTCGTCGGCGTCGATTTCACCTCCAAACCGGCATCGGGACTTTTAGCCTTTCGTGGGTCTTTCCCGAAAAAATGCTTCGGCCCCTATTCCAATCCCTAGCCAAAAACTCTTAATTTCTCTTCACTATCTAAGCTTCTTACTGTTCACTGTCGCCTGCACTATAGCTGATTTGACCATTTAATATTGGAGTTTTCCACTGTTCATTGGACTCCTATCTGCGTGCTCCTCATCTGCGTTTAAACTACATTAAACACAGTCCCTCACTTTGCTGCATTGTGTGCCCCTCTCCTGTTGATTGGTTAGATGAATAAGTTTGCTAGCTCCTTAAATCCTTCTGTCACACCCTTCCTGCTAGGACACTGCGTAAACGAAGCGTACGCTGCGTTTAATGCCAACACTGGTGCTTCCTTTCATTTGTGCGCTTCTCCTAGTCTGCGTTAAACACAGACGTATCACCCGCACTATGTAGCTTAAAACATTCTGTCCTTCCT
This sequence comes from Erythroxylum tenue, assembly GCA_027568955.1. Classification (NCBI taxonomy): domain Eukaryota; kingdom Viridiplantae; phylum Streptophyta; class Magnoliopsida; order Malpighiales; family Erythroxylaceae; genus Erythroxylum; species Erythroxylum tenue. The sequence goes on from JAOSBM010000006.1 coordinate 7,557,504, forward strand.
CTTTACGCTTGCTACTGTGCGTTTTGAATAAACTCCCCACATCTCTGTGCACAGCGCAGCGTTTCCTGCTGTGCATATCGTTTTGTTGCTGCTCATGGTGTGTTCCGCTGTCGTTTCTTGTTGTTCACTCCACGCCACAATGCCGCACATAGCCCCTTATTGATTTGACAATTTAGCTCCATGAAAACGTTGGTTCTCCATGTTGTTTTTGCATGTTTTTTGTCTTCCAATCTTGGCCACTTTAATTTTTTTTTCATTTTTCTTATGTTTGCTCCATGAAGACAAGCAAAAATAAATCTTCGAAAAATGGCCCACATGTGGTATTTTTGACTCATTTTATCTTCTTTGCTTCCAAAGTGTACCTAAAATCATATATGAATTAAAGTGAGTATCTTAAGAATTTCCGTATCATTAATCGCTAAGTATAAATAATTAAATGTATCAACAATTAAAAGTATTTAATCCTAGTACACGTGTCATTTTCTAGTCACACTAGAAATGCGATGCTCTACTTAGATTAATTCTAAATTAATCCCTAGGGTTTCCAAAATTTTCGAACATCAATTAGTCATCTATAACATCCCTAGGTTATCTCAAATTTATTTAGACAATTTTGGCATGAGCTAAAAATATCTTAAAGGCCAAAATCATCAAGATAAATAAGTTAACCTACTAAACACTAAAGAGATCGATTCGATGTCTGGAAACTTTCTGGAGCCCTAATTTCGAGCCCATGAACTTAACATCCTACTAGCATCAAAATAATACATTTCTTATCTCATAAATTTTTTTAAGGTCTTATAACTGAAACCCATACACCATTAGTCATTAAACAAGTCAACTTAATAAGCTTCCAAAAAGCTGACTAATGTTAACTTTGACTTGATTTATTAATTAAATCAAATTCAATTAATTCTGGAAAAATTCCGGAGCCTTATATACATTGTAAATGTGCCTAATAAAAAATTCCAGAAACTAATTCCTAGGAATTATTTATTAACTTGGTGGAATCAACCATCACATCACATGTCTATGAAACTTGTCATAATACTTCTAACATTAGTCATACTCTACATCATGCATGCATAAGATAATCACATTAACAACAAGTGTCATGCATCTCATACACGTGGCAACATCATATCATGCATGTCCATGCAGAAAATTCATAAAAAAATTTATAAAAATTAATATGGAATTTACAAGCATGCATATTTATCAAATTTCCAAAATTTCCTAGAACTTCTTACATGCATCAGGAAGAAACTAAATTCGTAATAAAATAGCAAATGATATTTAATCGCAATTCCCTTTGACAGAAACATAATATAATACCTTATAAACATTTTTTTGAAAGAAATTCATAAAATTAAATTTCTAGAATTATTACGAAATTTTCAAAATCAGCACATGCATTCAGTTTTCCAAAAATTGCAAGAAACTAACATATGAATAAACTGGATACAATTCGAAATAAAATAGAAACTGACATTCAATTGTAATTTACTTTGACAAAAACATGATATAACACCTTATAAACATTTCTGAAAAAGAAAATCAGAAAAACAATTTTTCTACAATTTATACCAATTTTTCCAAATCAACGTGCATGTCAGTCACAACCCAGCAAATAGTTTGCATATGTTCAATACATCATATAATACATGCATAACCTAGCTCTAATACCACTATTAGGGAGCCATGGATTCATGCATCACATGCACAACAAGGCATTGGAAGTTTCAGAATCTAAATTCCTATCCCATGACATCCCTAAAATTCCAGAATCTTAGATGCATGCATATGTAGATTATAAGAACATGAAATTTCAGCACTTGTACCTTTGATAATGCTCCTCCTTTCTTTAATATTCTCCTTTTTAGGGTTGTATCAAACACCAAACACCTTCCTTGATCACTCAAGAACACGCAAGGATGAAGAAGTAGTAGTGTGTAAGGGTGGTTAGAACACCAAACTAGATGAGTTCAAGTAGATGCTCAAATGGAGAGATAGATCAAGATTATATTACATGCAATTAAATTTATGCAACAATTACATAAATTACATGAACAAGACTCAAGACCACTTCTCTCTAACTCCATAAAACTTCTAAACCGCTTATCCTCTCACTTAAGCTTATATTAACTTGTTAGTACTTTTGTACATAAGTGAAGAACTCACTTATGTATCATTTGTCGAGCCTTCGGTCACGATTGTGGCCTATGAACCACGATCATGGCCTACTTCATTGACAACCATGCAGAATTTATTTTCATATGATCTTTTATACATGTGACCCTTAGGTTCCTGGTTATTTTAGGCACTTAAATTAACTTTTAATCCGAGCAAATCATCGATGGTTTCATGCCACTTGAATTAACTCTTGATTCAAGCAAATCATGAAGGGTTTAATGATGCCAATTTATCAGAATATAAGTGGATTAACACATGAACTTCTTGGTAGTTAATGATCCGACTTACAAACCTTTCCATAGACAATTACCATGAAATTCGTCCTTTCACCATTCTATACCCCACTTGGTTCAGAGTATAGGTTATTTTTCAACTCCCACTAGGCTGACTACATCACATCTAGTCTAAGTGATGTTAGTTCTTATCCTGGGATCTCATTACTCTATGTGTCATTGAAGGCTCTCTTCATGACATAAAACTGCTCTGGTCAGAGACTCCTGAGTAATGATCCCGAAAAGAGGTCGTGGGTATCATCTCATTCTATCAAGAGTGATGAATTCTTTATTTGCCACCCATAGCTCTACCTAGTCACCACCCTATGAGCGACCTCGTCTTGAGTAACAAGGAATGATGTCAAAGCACAGGATCAGTATCCAAGATATCCTTGAGTACCTCAAGTCTAAGGATATTTGGACCATTGTTATAATGAGATTAATCATTGACATTTGATAGATCATCCAAATGATAATCTCATAGGGGGTCATCTAATGTACTTACTACTCTTAGTAAGCATCCACTTGTTAACTTTAAACATCTCGGGCTTAGAGCTTGTGAGATCCACTACCTTATCAAATCAAGGAGTATAACATGTGCTAGTATATTGGAATTAATAATGTCTTATCTTATTAATCCCATGACTAAGGATTATTTAGATACTAACAAAATTGCACATGATAGGAATCTCATTATCATTATCTTATCATGATTTCTTTATGTTATTTTTTGTATCATGGACTTCATTAATTTGATTTAGGATCGACATCAATTCATAAATAAATGAACATCAAATAAATGAATATTTGTCTTTTGTTTTATTAATCAAAATAAAGTTTGTACAAAAGTGCTAAAGGTGATTGCCTTTAGAGCACTAATCTAATAATAAGGATGAGGTTTTATATGATGTGGTGCCTATGTAAGCTGGGCATATATTGTTAGGACATCCATGGCAGTTTGATCGATTAGCAATCTATGATGGGTACAAGAATCATTATTTATTCACCATAGATGGAGTGAAATACACTCTTGCTCCTCTTTCACCAAAGCAAGTTTGTGAAGATCAATTGAAAATACGTAAGAGAGAACAAGCGAGGTTGGGTGAAAAGAGTGGTAATAAACGAGTGCAAACATTTGGAGAAACATTAAACACATTGGGAAACACTTCTATAAGAGATAAACATGAGGGAAAAGGTGTTAGAATAGTTGCGAGCGTGGGGGATGTGAGAGATGCATTCTTGGCCAAGAACCAGATGCTACTTTTTCTGTACAAAGAAGCTTATTTATCCTATGAGTACCTTACTAATCATGATTTTCCAAGTGTTATTATTTCTATTTTCCAGGATTATAATGGTCTATTACAAGAAGATATGTCTAGTGGATTACCACTTAAACGTGGAATAGAGCATCAAATTGATCTTATATCAGGTACACAATTACTGAACTAACTAGCATATAGAATAAACCCGAATGAGGCCAAAGAAATTCATAGGCAAGTGGAGGAATTGCTAGAAAAAGGCTATGTATGTGAGAGTCTCAGTCCGTGTTCAATTCTAGTCCTATTAATGCCAAAGAAAGATGGATCATGGCATATGCGTGTGGATTGTCGCGCCATCAACAAAATCACTATAAAGTACTGTTACCCTATCCCTAGGCTAGATGATATGCTTGATGAGTTGTATGGTGCATGTTTGTTTTTCAAAATTGATCTGAAATTTGGTTACCATCAATTTAGGATTAGCGAAGGAGATGAATGGAAAACATCATTCAAAACTAAATATAGATTGTATGAATGGTTAGTAATGCCTTTTGGTTTAACAAGGCACCCAATACTTTTATGAGCATTATAAATCATGTGTTGCATGAATTTGTTGGAAAGTTTTTGGTTGTTTACCTTGATGATATTCTAGTCTATAGCAAATCACTTGATGAGTATGTAGAACATCTGAATAAAGTGTTGCATGTACTTAGAGACAAGAAATTGCATGTTAATTTAAAAAAGTTTTCTTTTTGCACTAAACAAGTTGTGTTTTTAGGTTATGTGGTGAGTGAAAAGGGTATACAAGTAAATGAAGAAAAGGTTCGACCAATTAAAGAATGGCCTACCCCCTAGGAAAATTAGTGATGTTAGGAGTTTTCATAGGTTGGCAAGTTTCTATAGACAGTTTGTAAAGGATTTTAGCTCCATTATTGCACCATTCACTGAGATAGTTAAAAAGAGTGTAGGATTAAAGTGGGGGGATGAGCAGGAGAGGGCGTTTAACTTGTTGAAAGAGAAACTTAGCACAACCTATCTTAGCTTTACCTAACTTTTCCAATATTTTTTAAATTAAGTGTGATGTGAGTGGGGTTGGAATAGGGGCCGTCTTGATGTAGAATAGAAAACCAATTGCATATTTTAGTGAGAAACTTAGTGGGGAAGCCTTAAACTACCCAACTTATGGTAAGGAAATGTATGCATTGGTTTGAGCATTAAAAACTTGGCAGCATAACTTATGGCTGAAAGAGTTTGTTATCCATATTGATCATGAATCATTGAAATACATAAAGGGCCAACACAAAACTGGCAAAAGGCACGCAAAGTGGGTGGAATTCATAGGAACATTTCTATATATGATCAAGTATAAACAGGGAAAGGAAAACATTGTAGCAGATGTATTATCTAAGAGGCATGCTTTATTAAGCACATTAAATGTTAGGTTATTATGATTTGAACATATTAAGGATTTATATAATGTGACCATGATTTTGTTAATGTGTTTAACGCATGTGAGAAATCTACATTTGGGAAGTTCTTTAGGCATAAAGAGTATTTGTGTAGAGAGAATAGGTTGTGCATTCCCTAATGGTCCTTGAGAGAGTTAGTAGTTAAAGAATCACATGGAGGAGGTTTAATGGGTCATTTTGGTATTAAAAAGACTCTTAACATTTTGAATGAACACATCTTCTGGCCACACATGAGGAGAGATGTAGAAAGAGTGTGTTGGAGATGTGTGGAGTGTAGGCAAGCTAAATCGAGAGTTCAACCCCATGGGTTGTATAAACCACTTTACCTAGTGAACCATGGGTAGACATTTCCATGGACTTTGTATTGTTTACTTAGGTCTAGGAAAGGTCATGATTCAATTTTTGTAGTTGTTGACAGGTTCTCTAAAATGGCATATTTCATTGCATGTCATCAAACCAATGATGCATCATACATTGCTGAATTGTTCTTTTCTGAAATTGTTCGCTTGCATGGAGTTCCAAAAACCATTTTTTCTATTCGTGATGCAAAATTTTTTTAGTTATTTTTGGAACACCTTGTATGGTAAGTTAGGAACAAAAATTTTGTTTTCTACTACTTTTCATCCACAAATAAACGGTCAAACTAAAGCGATAAATAAAACTCTAGGTTCTTTGTTGTATGCTATAGTTGGAAGAAACTTGAAAACATGGGAAGAATCCTTGCCATTCATTGATTTTTCTTACAATTGAACCATAAATAATGCTACTGCATTTTTACCATTTGAAATCATTTATAGCTTTAATCCTTTATCTCCATTAGATCTTATTCCATTATCATTAAGTGAAAGACACAACTTGGATGGAAAGAAGCAAGCTGAGTTGGTGAAAATGCTTTATGAAAAGGTGAAGCTGAATATTGAAAGAAAAACACAATAATATGAAAAGCAAGCAAACAATGGTCAAAAGCAAGTAATATTCAAACCTGGTGATTGGGTTTGGTTACACTTTAGAAAGGAAAGGTTTCCCAGTAAACGAAAGTCTAAGTTGCACCCACGTAGAGATGGACCATTTCAAGTGGTGGAAAGGATCAATGAGAATGCATACAAGATTGATTTGCCAGGTGAATACAATGTTCATACTACTTTCAATGTTGCTGATTTTGCTAGGTGCATACGGTGTTCATACTACTTTCAATGTTGCTAATTTATCTCCTTTTGATTTTGCAAATGAAGAAGCTAATTTGACGACAAATCCTTTTGAGGAGATAGGAAATCATAGAGATCAAGCATCACAAGTGGCTTCAGGCAGGACAGAAGGATTGGGACGTGGACGTGTTGGAGAGCTTGGACTGTAAGGAGAAACATTTAAACAAGCTCAACAAAGTGATATTAGGAAAAAAGATTCATTGGAGAATCTTGGAGGTCTAATTACAAGGTTGCGGGCTAAGTGTGCTAAAGAGGCTCTTAATAATCTGATGGTGGATATATATGTAAGAGAAGAAGATAAAACACTTGGGACCATTTCACTAAGGTTTATAATGATGATTCAAGGCTTGGACAATGTGTTGGACTTGTTAAAGAAGGTTGGACCTGATGCACAACTTGAAACAACTCATTTGTTACAATTAGGTTGTTTTGAGCATATGACTGTATTCTAAGGTGTGTCCCTTAATAGATCATAGAAATGGTGAAATGATCAAAAACATCCTGACATAAGATCTTATGCCAAGGTATTTTATGAATTAAAATTTCATGAAGAAGACATAATCTCCTACATAGTCAAGTTTGAGCCTATATGAGATGAAGAGAAGAAACAATATGGAATGTGACTTTAAAGATGAGTATGTTAGAGACCATGTTTAACTCTTAAAAAGACTACAGAGAAATAATATGATACATGACCTAGGAAACAACTGCATATGTAGTCATAAAGCTTATTTAAAGAGATGTAAAAACCCTAACAACATATACAGTATAGTTTAGTTTTATTTCTTTTCATCTTAATTAGGGTTAGAGTTATTTAGAGAAAATGATCCCTAAAATAGACATCTTATATTTTTGCTAAAAATAATAATTGATTGGAATCATTCCAAGAAGGAAAATCAATTTAGAAGATTGAGATTATTATCAAAGAAAAACTTGTGATGACTTTTTTATCTTTTTATTTGTTTTGGGATTTCAATAATTATTAGGGGCCAAATTCTTTATATCTAGATTAGATAAATCCCTAATTTTTTTAAATTGATTTTAGTTTTATAATAAAAATTATTTTATAAGAAATATATGTGTTGATCTTAATAAGATACAAAAGAAAGCATATACTTGATTTTAATTTTCATATGGACATTATTGAAAGAGCCTATACGTGAATCAACCCAGACATTTATATTTAGGATTGAAAAAAGTACTAAATATAGACTTATGTGACCCTTTTGCCATTATTACAACCTTTTCTAAAGTTTTATAGAGCTTAATACATTCTTAGTAGGGTATAACAACATCAACAATAACAACAACAACAACAACAATATCCTAGTAAAAATCTTACTGTATATAGGTATAGGGAGGTCTAGAAGTATGCAACCTTGCCCCTAATTGGTAAAGAAATTGCTTCCAATAGACTCACATATGTATATATATGTATATATATTAAAGAATACGGTGCAAAAAACTACTACAAGAAAATGTTTAGGTTTTGTAAGGAAATGGTTAGACCAAATAAATAAGGGGGAAGAACTACATATAAAAGGATAAGAATAAATACAAGAAACAAGGTTTGAGGGAAAAGGTTTAAATGAGCTATGAAAAAAAATAAACTCTCAATGTGAGATCCTCTACCTGTATCCTAGTAAGCCAAGATTTTCTATTGAGGTTTATGTCCTCAGTAAGTTATAGAAGAGCCATATCATTCTTGATAACTTCCCTCAGTTCTTCTTAGGTGTTCCTTTTTTCCTTTACAGCCTCTAAGTACAATCCTCTCGCATCTTCTCACTAGAACATCATGATGTCTCCTTCTAACATATCCAAACCATTTTAGCCTTGTCTATCATAATTTTTATTAATATTAACAGCCTAAAATTTGTCTCTTAACATTACATTATTAAATTCATCTCTTCTAGTAAGGTTACACATCGAATTAAGCATCTTTATCTCTGCCACCATTAACTTATAACTATACATGACATAGAGTGTCATAACACTACTCAAAATAAACTAGACCTATAACTATAACAGCGGTAAGTCTAGGTCGATCCCACAGAGAGTGTTCAGTTAACTTTTGTTATGAAAATAATTGGTGTTTAGGCTTAGGGGGTTGGTTTGGTTTTGAATAAGAAAATAAAATGGAACTAAACTTACAAAAGCAAATTAAAGAAAATATTCAAAAATGATGAAAGTGATGAAATCATTAGGGACCCAGTTCTTTGTTCAATCTTAGCCTACACCTAGTTAAACATATTTCATTGAATTGTTGTTCTTATGCCTCTCCTAGCAACTATTAAGTCGATTAACAACAAATTCTGCTAACCCTGATTTTCGTTTAGGTCGTGTTTAATTAAGAGATGCTCATTAACTAAACATAGACATCAAATAACCTAGGAAACAATCTCTAGATTTAATTAGACAACCGCATTATGAATTAGGAAAATAGATTAATCAAGGTAACAACCATACAAGCTCGGGTTATTTAACCTAGGTTATGTTATCCCTATTGATTATGAATCATTAGTCGCTACAAATGAATCTCAACATAACAATTACGGATTACATTGAAAGTTTAACAATGGGTTCTTCCATGAAAATAATCAAATAGAGCATTCAATCATTCTCACATAACACCCAAATATTAAACATAGGATAACACAATCAATCCCTAAGAGAAAGAACAACAAACAATGGGAAAAATTCTTAATTGGGTCGTCATTGTCGATGTCACCTCCGATTTAGCATCGAAATGTCTAGCTCTTCATGGGTCACTAAAGGATGAGAGGTTTGCCCCTTTTCATTGTCTCGAAACCTCTCTTTCATCTCTTCAAAGTTTTCCTAGACTAAAACATAAGTTTCTGCTATCAAAACGATGCTTTTATACAAAAATGTAGGGTTTTAGGGTGAGGTGGTAGTGTCTCACGGCCGTGAGTGGTGTCTAACAACCGTGAGACACCTTGCATGGGCGTGACTTGGGTTATCACTTATCACTCCCATGCAACTAGTGTCACTCCACGACACACCTCTTATGGCCATGACCTATTTGTCATGTCCGTGAGATGTATCTTAAGGCTATGGACACATAATTCTTCAATTCTTTTAGCATTTTCTTGTCTTCTCTTGCTCTAACCCTCCTTATTCTTGCTCTATGAAGACAAATGAGTGTGTATCTTTGGAAAACAACTTAAATATAATGATTTTGACTCACTTTAGCTCTTTCGCTTTTGAATTGTGCCTAAAATCAAATGTGAACTAAAATAAGTATCCTAAGCATTTTCATAGCTATAACCACTTAGTGTTATGGAATAAATTCATAATCAATTAAGCATATATCAATTTCCCCCAGACTTAGCTTTTGACCGTCCTCGGGCAAAACATCAAAATTAAGATCATAGACCCAAAAACATTTACTCATTTTCCATATATCACAAGAATATATAATTATAAGCAAAGATGAATAACTTTCAAAAACAATAGCAAGAATTCAACATTCAATGCTTCTACTCATGATTAGTCAACAATTAACACCTTTAGAAATTGAGTAATCTAATGATGGACAAAATGTGTTTAACTAAGATATATCCACGAGTACACTAAACACCATTCATCATCATGACATTCCACAACTTTGAAAATAATTTTATTTCTCCACCATTAAGGTTCACTTGCATAATCATGAATCAAAGGATTTTTCAAGGTTGTAATGTGGGCAAGGGTTAAGGTGAGATGTATTTGGGTCAAGTAGCATGAAAGCCATTAAAGCTAGTGAAACAAGGAAAAACACTCAATGTAACATCAAGCGTTAAAACCAACATTCACTCACAATTGTGTATATCAACTATGATGAATGCAAAAACGATGTTTCATAGCTCAAAATCGAGCTTTCTCACTACAAACCATATGAAGCATAATTAACTACAAGGAATTACTCATACAATTGATGAAAATGCACTGAACCTACACGAAATGATCCTTAAAAGACAACATTTATCTCATATTCAACATACTCAAGTAACCCATTCAATATAACTTTAGGAGGATGCATTAGTAAATAGTAACTTTGCAACACATGTATACATTTCCTCCTTGATAATTTTATTTAAACATTTTCTTTTCTTTTCTTTCTTTTTCTTTTTCTTTTTCTTTTTCTTTTTCTTTTTCTTTTTCTTTCTCTTTTTCTTTTCTTTTCTTTTCTTTTTATGTAAACATTGAAAGAAACTACATTAACATAGGAATTTCAATGATAAGACATAAATTGGCATCACAACAATTATAGTCATCCCACACATATGCATACCCCCATGCTTTGAATTTTGTACATCCACAAACTCAACAAATCAACAAATGCTTCAATAGCTTAAGGCTTAGGTGAGACATTTGGTTATGTTTAAAGCATGTAATGTGGTTAGCATAAAATGCAAAGGTAAATAAAGCTCAAAGGGGCTTAACAAAGGAAATTCATATAAATGGGTAAGTTATTTGGCTAATGTAGCTTGTACAAACAAAGAATGCCTAATCATTTTCATGTTCAGGCATATGATTAAATTGTGGTCTCAAATCGAAATTCAAGGCAAAGTCAAGATGTAAATGTCATGAAGGTCACACATAAACAAAAGACAAAGAGACTGATATGGATGTGTCAATCTCATAAGGCTCAAAAACTCACTGGCTTTGTCTACCAGTAGTCACTACTGTTATAAATATATTGCATATTGACCAAGCACAAGAGTAAAAGTACATGCTATAAGTTTCCATTAAATTCTAAAGTGAATTCATTCTCTAATCATGACTATATAGTCCTAGGAGTAATAGAAAAAGAGAAATTGTTTGTTTGTTTGTTTTATTCTCACTCTCATTTTGATTGAAAACTTAAAAAACATATAAGAAACAAACCAATGTATAAAAAACACAAGAATATAAGAATGAAATGCGAAAATTTAAAGAAAAGAAGTAAACTTCCCTTGGGTTGTCTCCCAAGCAATGCCTTTGTTTAGTATCACTGGCTCGACTACAGGTTTTCTCCTCATGTGAAAATATTATGATCTTCTGGTGTCACAGTTTGAGCCACTTCCATGTGAGGTTGCTCTTGATATGGCCTTGGTTGATAATCATTCACATTCAGCATCTTCCTTATCCTCTGACTTTCAATCTCTACTGAGTCCCTGCACTTGGGAAGTATCTCGAATGTCTCTTCACCTTTTTCTTCTTCGTTCAATTTCTCTAACTTGTTAAGTAAAGGTAAAGAGTCAATCTTAACAACAATTAGGAACTCAGTATTTACCTTCGAGCTAAAAGATGTATGCCTTACTACTTTGAGCTCTTTCTCCACTTCTTCGACAGAAGCAATTCCTTGAGTAGTATTCTCAAGATTCTTAAGCTTCTCTTCACTCTATAAGGCCTCTGTACTAATATCGCTTAGGTACACCTCAGTTTGAGATGATTCCATTTATTCGCTATATTATTCTAGGCGGTCGAGAGCTTCCATAATCTGACCCATCTGGTTTGCTACGTTCTGGAGTCTAGACACCGTATCTTGTTAGAATTGCCTTATTTCTTGCTGAAACTACTGTATACTCTTTTGAATTAGAATAATGTTAGCAGTAATAATATTAAGCAATTCTTCCAGAGATGTACCTGAGTCGTGATAAGACGCTTCTAGTCTATATGGGAATTGTTGTGTGTCCTGTATACTATCAAGGAAGTAATTCTAATGATTATTCGATCCATGACTAAAATTTGTATGATCACTCCAAACATTATTATAAGATTAGGAATATGACTTAGAAAAGAAATTACCTCCATCCGTGTCAAAAAAAAAATAACACACAAACATTAAATAAGTGAAATGATCATGAAACAAATGTAAAAACTAATTATGAATAAATATATACAAAACACCAATTAGAATTAAAATTTAAAACTAAAACTAAAACACAGCACTCCTCGACAACAGTTCCAAAATTGACGTAGCGTGTCATAACATTACTCAAAACAAACTAGACCTACAACTATAACAATGGTGATTCTAGGTCGGTCCCACAGAGAGTGTTCGATTAGCTTTTGTTATGAAAATAATTAGTATTTAAGTTTAGGGGTTGGTTTGGTTTTGAAATAAGAAAATAAAATGAAACTAAACTACCTAAAACAAATTAGCGAAAACATTCAAAAATGATACAAGCAATAAACTCGTTAGGGACTCAAATCTTTGGTTCAATCTTAGCCTACACTCAATTAAACAAATTTTATTGAATTGTTGTTCTTATATTTCACCTAGTAACTTAATCGATTTTCCCGTAGGTCATATTTAATTAAGAGACGCTCGTTAATTAAACCTAACTATTGAATAGCCTAGGATATAATCTCTAGATTGAATTGGACAGCTGCATTACGAATTAGGAAAACAAATTAATCAAGGCAACAACCACGCAAGCTCAGGTCATTTAATCTAGGTTTTGTTACCCTAATGATTACGAACTATTAGTGGCTACAAATGAATCTTAACATAATAATTACGGATTGTATTGAAAGTCTAGCAATGGGTTCTTAAATGAAAATAATCAAATAGAGCATTCAATCATTCTCACTTATAACCCAAATATTAAACATAGGATAACATAATCAATCCCTAAGAGAAAGAACAACAAATAATGAGAGAAATGCTTAACCAGGTCGTCGGTATCGATGTCACCTCCGAATCGGTGTTGAAATGTCTACCTGTCCATGGGTTTCCAAAGGATGAGAGGTTTGCCCGTCTTCGTTCTCCTAAAACCCCTCTTTCACTCTTCAAACTTTTACCTGACAAAAACATAAGTTTCTTCCATAAAAACGATGCATTTATACAAAAAGTAGGGTTTTGGGGTGAGGTGGCAGTGTCTCATGGCCATGAGACACCTTGCATGGGTGTGATAACTGTTATGCCCATGACATGATGTGTATGGGCGTGACGCACCTCTTACATCCATGACTTATTTTTCATGGTTGTCATGCCTATGTAACTAGTCTCACGCACATGATATGGTGTGTTCTGGGAGTGACACACCTTTGACGACCATGACTTATTTTTCATGGACGTGAGATGTATCTTAAGACCATGAGCACATAATTCTTCAATTCTTTTAGCATTTTCTTTTCTTCTCTTGCTCTAATCTTTGTTGTTCTTACTCTATGAGACAAGTGAGTATGTATCTGCAAAAAACGACTCAAATATAGTGATTTTAACTCAATTTTGCTCTTTCTCTTCCAAAATGTGCCTAAAATCAAATATGAACTAAAGTAAGTATGCTACGCATTTTCATAGCAATAATCACTAAGTGTTATGGAATAAATTCATAATCAATTAAATACATATCAATACACCTATTTGATGGGCTAACATTCTGCCCCATAGAGCATGGCTGACTTAATCATTATATGATAGAATTTTCCTTTTAGCTTGAGTGGTATATTATTGTCACATAAAACTCCTGATGCAGTTCTCCATTTAAGCCACCCTGATATGATACGGTGAACAATGTCCTCATCAATCTCTCCATTGCTTTAGATGATAGATCCTAGATACTTAAAATACTCTTTCCATGGTATAACTTCTAAACCAATCTACATTCTTAGTAGTCTGAATTAGACAAATGTATTAGTTAACCAATTGAGGGAATTATGACTACACATCAAAAGGTGATAATTCATTACACTAGAAAACTTTATAATTCCAAACAACAAAACTTTTAAATAAGTTAATTAAAAGTACAAGATACTGCTAAGGAATGTTCTAAAATAAATGTTATGATTATATTGATTTCTTATTTTTAATTGCTTATTTGATTATTTTTCGTGGTATTTTAATCTATTTAGTTTAATTTAGCCTTAGCTTTAATCAGTCACACCCTTTATTACTGGCTTTATAATAGAAAAAATATTTGATTCAGTAGTTATATTGTGTTCATGAAATTGACCTTCACATCACTTTATAATTTAAAAATATAGCAATTCTTACTTATAGTCATGTACTAGGATAATAGAAAAAATGATAGTCAAGTCTTTTGCACCATTATTAGGGATATAAGTATTATTGAATAGACTTAATAAATATTATTCTATCTATTTTCTTTTACTCCTTTTATTTCCTTTTGCATATTCTTATATCTATTTTACATATTCTCATTAAAATTTTAACTATTTTTTCTATGTTTAACATGGATAGAGAGAGCGACACGCTGAGTTTCCCATAGCTTTGGCTAACATCAATGAGTTTGCCTTTCCCCCTCTATGGCTTCATCTTCAGCTTCTCAGTCCCAAACCTGACAACCTCTCAAACCCCTAGACCATCTTTTTGTCCACTCCCCTAGATCACACAAAAATCCCTCTTGTCTAAGCCCTAATCGCGACCAAAATATTAACCCAAATTGCCCAGATCCTTCTTCGTCATTTTCACGTAAATCTATCCAAAACCTAGCTAAAACCACATCTCCCCCACCGACCTTGACACCATAAACAACTACCTAACCCCCGAAGGAAAAACCGTCAAAGAGCATTCGAACATGGAAATCAATCGTTTTGGAAGGAATAGAGGCATCCTCGCAAGATAAAGCTCTGACCTGCTACCTTTCAGAGGTCAGGGAGAATCTGATTTATGTTACCCATCCTCCAGAGTTAGCTAAGTAGGGCACGAAGTAATTCAAACAAACATTGATCGAATTCTTCATTGGTAAGCATCCAGCTTTTCCTATTGTTCAACGGGCCCTAGCTAGATCTTATGTAGAATATGGGCTTAAGGAAATCTTAATCACTAGCTCCAATAATTTTCGTTTTAAATTCGACGCTGAACTAGGACTGAATAAGGTTTTGGAGAAAGGTCCGTGGCACATACAAGGAAAACCATTATTTTTTGGGAAATGGTGTTTGATTGGTGGGGAGCAAGAAGAGGTCAGTTCAGCTCCAATATAGGCAAGATTTTACAATGTACCTGTTGAATATTGGACTACTGAAGGCTTAGGACAAATAGCTAGTGCTGTAGGTTATCCCTTACTTATGGACACTCCGACAGTAAGAATGTCACGAATAGTTTATGCTCAAATCTGTGTGGAGTTAGAGTTACATAGGAGTTGGCCTGCCTCCTTCCAATTGGCTACTTACAATGAAGAAGGTCAGTTGACATACAAGGAAATTAAGATTGAATATGAATGGAAACTTGAGTCCCAAGTACAGAATAGGGAATGGGCACCCAAAAGGAGGATGTTTGAGATAGGAATGCAACAAGAGTTGGTGAAAGAGAAGGAGACACTCCCATTAAGTACAAATCTGAGTAGATAGGAGCAATCCACAATCTTAGATTAGATAAATCCCACGGAGCCATGAATTCCTGAGCCTCATATGGATTCCAATTAATCTTCTCATATAAAATGGCTAAAAAAAGGGGATAGGAATACAAATTTTTTTTCACCAATCCCTTTTTGCAATGGGAATAGAATAGTAGGTCTTAAAGAGATTCACGATCAGTTCCTGGTTCATTTTTAGGGTTCTATAAGGAGTTCTAAAGGCCTTCTGCTTATAAAGAGTTTGTGGCCAATCTCTTTCCTCTTCCTTTACCAGAACGCCTATCTAACTCTCTCATTGCTGAAGTCTCAGCACAATATATAAGAGTGGCATTCAATGCCCTCAATCCAAACAAGGCCCCGGGCCCTGATGGGTTTAATGGTTTCTTTTTTAAAAAATCTTGGCATATAATAGGAGAGGAGGTCATTGAAGCCATAAAGAACTTTTTTGAGCATGGGAAACTTCTTAAAGAACTTAATTCCACCTTTTTCTCCCTAATTCCAAAGAAGGATCAACCTTCCACTGTGATAGATTACAAACCAATTTCTTGTTGCAATTTTCTTTATAAGGTAATTGCCAAAATTATAGAAAATAGTCTTAGAGATGATCTACATTGATCATTTTTGTTTATGACAACCCAACGAGAAGAAGTTTAAATAACGAAAGAGATCGTCGGAAAGGTACATAAACATATTACATTTCATGTTTTTGTTTTCTATAACTATATGCATGAGTAGATCTGATTTTTTAAGTTTTGTTTTATTTTATGTTGCATATATTTGATATAGATTATGTATAAGATGCATGATTGGAACCTTACAGTGGTATCAAAACCATCTTGTGCCTCGTTAGATGTAGAATACATGACATGTTAAAGTTGTTTTCATGGTTGTGACAGCTTAGAGTCCTGCAATGTTTTGTTTGAAATTAATTATAGCAAAATGTTTTTCACAATTTTTTTCACCAATCTATTCATAATATGTATTTTAAGTGTGATTGAAAATATTTTTAATGTTATTAAAATATTTAATTTCGAATTTACAAGAACATGCATGAAATCTATCTTTCTACTGGGCATGTGATGTCTATTGGCTAAACTGATGAGGTTACACATGATTTTCGTGGAATTTCAATATGGAAAAATTATGTGAAAATATTTTGGATGTTTTTATGCCTCTGTAATTTTTGTAGAATTGTTAAAAATATTTTAAAAATTTTATCAAACAATTTTCCAGATTTGGACAGTTTTCTAGAAAATGTAGGATCTATTTTATTTGATGGTTTTGTATGTTTATATTTTGGTTACAGAATGATTGAGCCAAGTTTACTCTATAAATTGGCTGCATTTCTATATCTGTTTATGCACTTGTTGACTCCTAATTGATGATCTTTTTGCTTAAATTGGTTCCTTAGATTGAGT
>JAOSBM010000006.1:7578345-7591176 GCA_027568955.1 Erythroxylum tenue
TGTGATGTTTGGTTTTGTTTGTTCTGTCTTGGGTGGCATCCATGTATCCTCCCAGGGGGTATTTGGGTGTTACATCTCTTCTTACCATTGTATTACTTATTAATGATATATATGCCTTAGTTGTAGGTAAAAAGTTAGTGATAAGTGCTAATTGCACAATATTTTTATCATGATTTTAAGAGTATTTATCTTTTTTAAAAGGTTTTTATATGATTCGATACTTAATCTAGTTTATATTTTGCTTACATACCTTATTTATCACTTTATTGAAACGAATTTGTACAACTTGGAGAAGTTTTAGAGCAATTTTGGAAATATATGTTGAACATGATCCAATGTTTAGAACAAAATATAAACACATGATCGTGTTCATCTACATATTGCTTATTAGTAAATTTGGCTTCTTCAAAGATTTAGCCATACGAAGAACATAATTTGTACATAGTGTTATTTCCCCTACAATAACACCTATACAATGTCATGTTCTCTAACTTTAGACTTTTGTTTTATGTAAGGAGTCTTGAATGGTAAATAGAAGAGGAATAAACCCAATATAGGGTCAATATGGTACCATGTCATTAACCCATATTGGCGGTAAAGTTTACATAATTTAGAGTTTTTGACAAATGTAAAGTAACATGGGATCAATATGGGACCATAGTAGTCCCATGTTTACAAAATTTTATAGTTTTTTTAAGATAAAAAGGAAAGAGATGAAGAAGAATAGAGAGAGTCATCTAGAAGGATCAAATGCTAGTCAAAAGTGGGAGAAGGTTGGAGGACAAGAGGATAACCAAAGGATATTAAAAAAACATATTAAAAAGAGAATAATCATGGAGAAAGTAAGAAGTCCATCCAGATCATCAATAACATCAAGATTCAAAATCCACAAGAACTTATTCTAATTTATTGTTCTCTTTCTTGTTTAATATGGAAGTGTTTTTGTTTTCGTATGAACTAATTAGGATATTAGATCTAGATGGAATGAACTCTAATCCTGTTGTTTTGAATTGATTCTTTAATTTAATGCAAGATTATAATGTTCTTAATAATTATTCATACTTCCTTATTGCATTAAATTAAAGTAACATACAAAGAATATTCAACTTCAGTTTTCATAAATAGGGATTGAAGTAGCAAACACAGAAGATCACACACACACACACACACACACATAAGGTCAAATAATGAATAATGAGAGTTGCACATAACCCTAAAACTATTTACTATATAACTCTTTTAGATTAAAGTGAATGCTATCGTATGAATTTAAATAATATATTAATACATTTTTAAGGGGTTTTGATTAGAGAGAATATTCGACAAATCAACTCAAGGATATGGACTATATATCTTGAGAAAGAATATATTTGTAGTTTTGGAATTCATAACAGTCCAAGAAAAAAAGATTAAACATTAATCATGATAAATCTAAACATAGGAAAGAATGATTAAGAATTTTTCATATTGATCTTATTTATCTATTAGTTGTTATTTTTGATCTATTGCTTTGACTAGTTTTTTTTCTATTATTTTATTTTAAACAATCATTTGTTTCATTGGATTATATAATAGAAAGATCGTTAGTATTAGTAATTACAATCCTCATAAAATTGACTTTCGCACTCACTAAAACTATATTATAGAAAACAATAAGTGCACTTGCCTTAGTAATTTATTTTATTATCGTTTTGTGTTTTGTGAAATATAAAATCATATATCTATTTTTTTCGTAATAGAGAACTTGAGTAGTAGAAAATAACCCATCAAATTTTTAATGTCATTGCCAGAAAGGCAATTGGTTTTTAGAAGATTTAATAATTATTTTCTAGTTGTGCATATTTCTTTTTTTTTAGAATTCTTTATAAATTTCTTAATGTATTTCCTTACATGTTTGTTTCACTTTGCTTTCAAAGTTATACTTGGTATATAAGCATAAGCCAATACTCCATTTTTCTTAAATAAGATCCGAATCTAGAAAGAACACTTTATTGGAATTGAATAAAACATAATAAACAAGAAGTCCAAAATACATAAAACATACAACTTGAGACCATGAAGGGACAACATAAGATGATGATGATGAAGTATGTAAAGCAATGCAATCTATTATGAAGGTATAATTGTTAAGTGACCATTTCACCACAATAGTTTATTGTGTGAGGTCAACTTAATTGGTTTTATATATTCTCTAACACACTCCCTCAAGTGAAAGCCCTTTGGGCTTGAAACTTGCACAGGTTCACTCTACCTTGTGCTGAATAATAGGTGGGTAGTAGGATTCGAACTCATGACCACTTGGTCACAAAGGCTCTGATACCATGTTAAGTGACCGTTTCATCACAATAGCTTAAGCTGTTGTATGAGGCCAACTTAATTGGTTTTATATATTCTCTAACAATAATCTATTGCAAGGTCAAAGAGTAATGCTAATTATTTTGAGATTAAGCCTAATGTGATTGAAATGTTGCAACAAAATATGTAATTTGATGGATTATTAAATGAGGATCTCAATGTATCCATCGCCAATTTCTTATAGATTTATGATGCTTTCAAGATCA
Organism: Erythroxylum tenue; assembly: GCA_027568955.1. Classification (NCBI taxonomy): domain Eukaryota; kingdom Viridiplantae; phylum Streptophyta; class Magnoliopsida; order Malpighiales; family Erythroxylaceae; genus Erythroxylum; species Erythroxylum tenue. The sequence continues at coordinate 7,580,907 of JAOSBM010000006.1, forward strand.
ACAGTCACTAAAGGCACCATTAGCCTGAAGTTATTCCCATTTTCAATAAGGGATTTGACATAGAAATAATTAAAATTGTTACCTATAGCATCAATTACCATATGGGAGAGTCTCATGGAGAAATTTATTGCTAAATATTTTACCGTCTAAAACAGTAAATTTGAGTAATGACGTTTCTTCTGAATAATGACGTCTCTTCTTATCAATAATTTAACAATAACACTTTGTATAAAACATGAGAGAAACATAAGTATCTACTGAGAAGTACTCAAATCATGGCCTTTCCTCATTTTAATAAGTGCTTATAAATTAAAATAAATCAATTAGTTTTTATTTAACAATTACTTTTTTCAATTAAACTTTAAATTCTCCGATAAGTAAGATAATCTTTTTCAATCATATTTCAAATTCTTTAATTTTATTTAATCTTTAATCAGTTTTATGACAGTGTAATACTGGTTGAATATTTTAAAACTTAAACCTCTTATTTTACTAATTTAACTTCCAGTTTGATTTTTAAAATATTGCCTGTAAGGTATCTAATTCTAATAATTAATATTTTATATACTATAGTTTCCCTATACAAAATATTTATCATATATTGTAACAACCATTTGTCGAATTAAAATGAAATATTATACCTGTTTTACAGTTAGATTCAATGTACTTTTATTTGTGTTACTTATGCTCGATCAAAATGCTGAAAAATACAAAGAAAAGAGGAATTCGACTATTTCCTACCGGTAGAGAACACAATAGAATCCTTACACTGAAATATAAAGGGGCCATCGAAAACCTTTTTATTCAAAGTTGGGCTTTAAACGAAATGTCGGATCGAACTTCCATATACTCACTACATACTGATTACTTCTTGAATCTTGGTAAACACAAACAATGGCATAATAGAAGACAATATATGTCAGATTTCTAACTCACTCCCACAAAGAAATCAAACAATATCAAGCACAAAGCCTAATGAATCAAAATAAATGTACAAAACTCTCACTGCCATTCTTGGAATTCCTTTGGCAGGACCCAACGACTGCAGAGCTGATTGCAGCATATGCCACCAGTATGAATGATTTTTTTGTAATGCACAAATCAGTAACCTGTGTAGGAAGACACTTCCATGAGGTGTATATACTGACATCAATAGAAGGACCGTGTTTTAAAGGTCTTATGCTCTAAATCTAACGACAACACAAGATATGTCGTCTTTGCTGTCTTTTCTTAATGCTTCAGTGGTTAGCTGCTTAGCTGCTTTCATTGGGTCCTTGATCCTTCTTGCTATATCAATGGCCTCCTGGTTCGACATTACCTGTGTTGTTTAAGAGAAAGAAAAGCAGCCTAATATAAGGATAAATCATCAATTTTCTTTTTTGCCATTACAATACAGTTGGAAAAACCGTCAACCAGATGCCTCACAAGATAAAGATAGCCAAATTTGAGATAAATCACCTTCCATAGACCATCACTTGCAAGAATTAAAACATCCGTATTTTCATCTATGTCAGTAGGTTGAATGTCTGGATCTGATCGCAAATGTGACTTAAGGGTCTTGTCACCAAAAGCACGAGATACTGCCAACTGGCCATTCACTCTGGGCACATCACCTGAATAAAATTTGGCATGACAATAAATACTTCTTAAATTTAGCCCAACCCCCAACCATGTATCATAACAGCAAAAAGCAAGTAAAACATCAAATTCTCCTGAAACACGCATGTAGAATCTCACCATCGTGAAAACAATCCAAGAAAAACTTCAATATTCTACGAATAAACTTAGCAGATATAATCATACGATAAACAGACATTTTATTTTTAGTAAAGCCTAGGTTAGTCATGCTTTAGATAGTCGTATGTTTTCTGCACAATGAAATATAGCTTAGCTTAATCATATTCTCCATAATGAAATAGCTTATCTACAAAAAGCAAATGAGACAATACACGAACCAACACATTTAAGAAATCACCCAGCATTGGAGACTGTCATCACAAATGAAGCCAGAATGGAATTAATAGATTGCTGAAATATTGATATATTTGAAAACTTAAACTAGAAGGAACATACCATGCATTGGCATCTATAAATGGTTCTCAAGTCTATGTAACCCAAATATTGACCAATTCCAAACATTGATTGATACTAATTTCAAAGCCCTGAGATATTTAATTTAGGTGATAACCTCACATCTATGTGAAAAATGACATTCTCAAGCTGAGCATGTGAACTACATGACATTTCATCCACCATGAAATGGCAAAAGGGTTTGTTGCTTGTTGAGCTAAGTTTACACATGATTGGTTGCAGAAGCTGAAACTTGTCCCTGCAGATGTGATGTACTTTGCTTTCTAGGAATATAAGGGCAAACTGGTTTCATAAACAACATAAAATAACTTCACCTTAGCAATTGACCTAAATAGCTCTACCTAAATATCACAAATATGCCAAGTTAAATTATCAATTTGCAAGAGGAACAAAGAAATAGGAACTGAAGGAAATAAGCGAGGCAAAACAATTCTTAATGACACAAGTGAAGTTGGATTACCAAATGCCATGAAAGTTCCAATTTCACAAGAGTACATGCTAGCTTTAGTAAAGCATCAAGCAGACAAACCTGGCATGTTTGACACAAACCCTCCTCTGGTTTCTATGCTGCCCCGTTCAGTATTTGGTTCATGATCTGTTGTCATTTGTATTGCTTTGCCGCCTCTTGAAAGCACTGCTCTTGAATCTCCTACATTAGCTACCCACAATCTTCTTCCATTTATTGAAATTGCAGTCACGGCTGTTGACCCACCCCGCCCCAGATCAGAGCTATGAGAGAGGATAGCCTGGTCTGTCCTTTCATAGGCTTTTGAGATGGATCTGCCAGGATCAACCCAAAACTCTTCCTAAAATGGTACCAATAAACTGTTAGATTATATACAAATCAGTACTAACTAGACAAAAAGAAAAAGTTAAGCTGTATTGAGAAGTTTGAAGATCTCTGACCTCATTTAAGATATTGGTAAATAGATGCTTTTGTAGATATGCAGGTACCTCATCTCCCAAATGACCATCATAAATAGCAAAGAGTCCTAATTCATGTCCTTGAACCTGCATAAACTTTGCAACATGATAATCCTCCATTGGATGATTAGCTTTCCCTTTTACTAAGCTGTATCCATACTTGGCATAACCCTCGTGGCTTTTACCCCTGCCAGTGGTAGATGATGAACGCCCCCCTACAAGCTACATGTTGGGAAAACCAAAACTTAATCTCATTATGACATTCTTTAAAACAGGCAAGAAATGTAAGCTCCAATTCCTTAAAGGTACCAAGAAGAGGCAGCAGCAATACCATCAAAGAACAAAAATTTCCACATAAGTGAAGCACAGATACACTAACAAAGCAAAATGAATCAAACTATAAAACCATGTTTTATTTATTATGATTATAGACAGGGAAGTACAGGATATAATAACTGAAATTTAAACCCACGCCTCAATTCATACAACCTGGTACAAGTCTTTCAATTTTGATAGAGCAAATTTGCATATTCCTGATCTCCTAGGAACACGAGCTGAAACAAGGGGATTTAAAATTCCAGAACCTAATAGACGAACTAGATCAACTTTCCAAATCAGTCAAATCAACCACCAAAAGCCTAAACTGTCACTTTTGAAAGATCAAAAGAAAATTGCCAGTCCAACCCTTCAACAGGTAACGCTGAGTGTGAGCAGCGATACCCCATATACCTAGAATCACCCCAACAACCATATAGGTGATGCTATTTGTAACCAGCAAAAATGACAAAATTGAATTCCAAAATGAGCAGAATTCTGCAGAACTCCCATAAGAAAGAGGGAAATAAGAATAAACTTCTCCAAGCCTACACATAAGAGATCCACACTTGTGCGTATTCCCATGTTTCTGAATCATTTAATAGCCCAATGACGAAGTGAGCTTGTAACCCAGTAAAATTAAACATGGACAGACCAGGAACATCAAGTTGAAATAGAAGAAATTAGGACATTTACCTGGGAGTAGGGAGAATTAAAACAGCAAAATTTAACCATAGTATCAAATTATTTACACAATCTCCACCTCCAATTAAACTGCCACCATCCACCTCCAATATCCACTTCCTATCTCAATTCCAAACGAAGCCCGCCTCTCCAGTTCCAGAATCTGCACCATCAAATTGCAAACTTGATCACAGAACTAAGAAATGAAACATAACAAAGACCACAAATTAAAACCTTATGCACAAAAACAACCCTAAACGTCAGAGTTAAAAGAGTAGAAAAACAAGAAGTATAAAAAATAGAAATTGGGTATTTCTGAATTACCCCAAAAGGATTGAATTAAGGGTTGGAAATGGTTTTTGGATTGCCTCTCTAGCTTATGTTTGGTGAGGGCTGGTCCTATCCTTGGTAGTTTGCACAAGCAATGTACAAATAATGACAAAAAAATAGTCAGTGAATATAATACTTCAAATTTTATTGCAAAATAATTTAGCAAGAAAGCGGACGCCTTGGCCTGATGGATTATTTTGTAAACTGGGTTGAGGCGTCTTGTAGAGACAGAAAGAAAGTGGGGTTATGTTTCTATATATAATAATCGTCTTCAAGAACTAATGTTGACTCTGCGGTGAAGACTGTCTTTACTTCTCCACAAATTCAAGTACAATTTTGCTTTATACAATTTAATTGTTAGATAAAATATTACGTTACTAGATTATACATCAATGTTTCCACTTTTCAATGAATGCATTATTGACAGAAACAGATGACTTTTGCGCTGGTCAATCCCTAATCTCATTCTTTAGAACATCACATCACTGCCACTGGGGTGTAACCGTGTCAGGTTAGATAGATTGCACAAATTAAGAACAATAATGCAAGCATGGGAGGCGATTTGATCAAGTCAATTGGCAAACAGTCCAAAGTTAGATCCCTTTCCGACCTCAGTCAGAAGCATTTACAAATGACCAATCTTTTCATTTTTTCAGCTTTGTATAATGACAACACAATCCTTACCATTTCGTGTCTATGTCATTTACCATATTTCGCCAACGGTTTGATATGGTGGTTCAGAAGGCCAATCGGCCTTCGAAATGTTTAAGGTAAAACATTGGACAATATAGGATGAAGGCATAAGCAATATTAATTTATAGAAACAAAATGTTTTTATTTTCCTGTTCTTACGCGTGATGATTTCTTCTCTTAACCTAAGAATAGGGATTGGATGTTGTGAATCTCAATTCATTCTAGTGGTCCTACATATTCAAGGTTGAACATATAGAAGACGTTTTGTATAATGCCAAACAACATTCATAAGGTTGAATACTTTTCCAATCAAATGGTTTACAGGATTAGTCCTTCGGCTTATCTTATGCTTCATGTCCTGGTTCAAAAGTCCACTCTTCCTTCGACTTAAATATTCGCCCATAATTCCCCTCGTTTCCACCTGTTTTAAGGATTGCTACTTGTAACTTTAGCTCAAATGGTACGTGTACATTTCCCTCCAATAATCACGCTGTCTTGTAATCAACGTAAGAACTCCAAGCGACCCCCACGTTGAATAATTTTGTACTTTTTTAAATAAAATTAGGCAATTATTAATAGCATTTTTCGAATTTTTAATAAGTTATTGGTTAAGTTACGTAATTTGATCCAGATAAAAATAATAAAGTGGCCTAATAAATGATCTAAATAAATAGATCGAAGTTCGGGTGAAAAATAAATCTCAACCAGTGTGGACTGGATTCATATCAGCCTTGTTATGGGTCCAAAAAGAGCTCGGAAACGCGAAAAATCGGCCCAGAACTCGTCATTTTTCGATAGAGGTGACGAAGGCTGTTCGACGTGTGTGCCGCCACGAGGGGCGGTACGTCTGGCGAGTGCGACGCCAGACACAGGTCGACACATGGGTGGACCGTGTCGCGCCGCGTTACGCTCGCCATCAGATAAGCGTTCGTGCTACGCACGAGTCATTCACTATTAAGACGCGTCGCTGGGCGGCGCGTGTATTGCACTCGCAGCATTCTCCACTTGCGGATGATGTCAACGAATGACGTCAGTGCTACAGTGTGCTGACGCAATGTAGACGTCAACCGTATAGACAACTACAGTATTTTAAAAAAATAAAAAAAATTATATTTCCTGTAAGGTTGCCCCGAAGTGTTTGGGGTCAATTTTCGGGCCCGAAAAATTCATAAAGTGAGTTTTTTCATTTTTTGATTTATTACATTAGTAATAAATTAAAGTTTAACTCCAAAAAAAGAATTAAGGTATTATGAATCCGATTTTGAGTGAATTTCATGCTTCGGATATCACATGAGGGAGATACTTCAAGTTTTCGTGTCTCGGGTCTCATGTTCAATGTTCGGGATTGCATGACAGTCGCTCGGAAAAGGAATTAAGACATTTTGAAGTAATTTTTGAGTGAATTTTCGCGCAACGAACTTGCCATAAGGGAGATATATGAGGTTCTCGTGTTTTGGGTGATCGATTCAGTGTTCGGTGACGCACGATAGTCACTCTACTGAGATTTTTCTTTTACGAAAGTCTCAAATGAAGTTTTCAGAGGATGTCTTCAGCACGAGTGTGTGACAATAAGATTGTGCATTCAGATTCTTGCATTTATTGATATTACATTATCACATACCATATGCCCATAAAGAATGTGAGGATAACATAAAGATGTATCCATTGTGTTTGTGGACTTTTTAAGTGCTGAGGAGAATGCAGTCACCATAGTGGCCTTTTGAGTCAGTATTTTGAATTGTTCTGCTTACACGTTAGGGGATATCTCTAGTCTCATGTTTGGTTATTCTCCCCACAGGTGTTGGCCTTACATGAGATTTTGAGATACGCATAAAAGCATTAGATAGAGGAAAGTCATTGCTTGAATGATCTATTCGCCCACAGGTGGTAGTGTCACAAGAGTTGATAGTTTGTACTCTGATCGTTTTTATGTGGAGGTCTAGTTGCATATATTATGTATTCAGCCCACAGGTGTTTCATATTATATGTGACCGGAGTTTCAATAAAGATACTATTTAATGGCTTTGAGTATTGTAGTTGTCCTACATTTGTGATGATTTAAACATTATCATTTTGAAGTCACCTTTTCAATCAACAAAATCAATGTCACCATTGAAACCTTGACCAGTTTCAATACGAAGAAGTGGATTGAGGATATATTGAATGCTATAAATCAATGATATGACCATACGGATGGATAGGCTATCTCCACCTACATCCATGAGCTCGAGAGCTTATAAAACAGCCTATGAAGCCTAGGATCGGTCTAACAGATTATATCTGATGACCATTAAGAGATCCATACCTAGCCATCTACTAAGTGGACTTTTGGGCACAGACATAGCAAAGGAGTTTCTTGATAATGTCTCCTAAAGGTACACAGTCTCACCTAATGTTGAGACAAGTGCCTTGATGAAAGAATTATTCTCCATAAAGTATATGGGAGAAAGGGGAGTGATAGAGTACATATCGAGAATGATTCAGCTTCACAGTAGATTGAAGATGTTGAATATTCCTCTTCTTGATGTCTTCATTGTTCACCAGACTTTGAATACACTCCTTCCAGAGTTTAGTAATCTGGTGATGACATATTACTCGCTAGATGACGAATGGGACTTCAATGCTTTGATAGCCCATTGTGTTGTTGAGGAGGAGAAACTCAAGTTTGCTACTCTTACAGCCCTCAAAGCAACTAAAGGGAAGACAAAGATGAAACCTGGTAAGTTCAAAGGTAGAAAGTTCAAATCTTCTCTACATGCTGACGCTATTCAATCCAGTGATGGTAAAGGTCCTAGGGACATAAAGAAACTAGTAGTATGAGGTTTAAAAGGAAGGACTGAGACCTTCAGGTAACTCCTTGGCTTACAATTTATGAATCTGATTTGTGATAATCGTATTAAATATTTGGTGGCTTTATAGTGGAACATCTGATCAAGGTGTTTCCACAAGTCAAGTTAAAGGGAAGGCAGAACTAATGGTTGATAGCAATGAAGAAGTAGAAGTAATATCTATAAGGAATGTATGTATTAAACTGTGTTGAAAGGTTCATTTGGGTTTTACACGACACATTTTATATGTGATCTTTTGATCAATTTTAGACAAAGAGGGATAATGCTTTGTATTTAATGCTTTTTTTGTACAGTTGTTGTTTAATGCAAATCATAATGGTGCAACTTTCTTGTCATATGGTTTGTATAGAATGTGTCTTACCCTGAATTAGATATATGCTTCTTCGTATCTTGCTAAACAATTCATGAAATGAAGGACCTTGATGAATGAGAAGTCATACATGGTGTGGCATAAAAGTTTAAGCCACATTTCCAAAGCTAGGGTTGAGAGATTGATCAAGGAAAGCATTTCTCAATTCTAGATTATGATGATCTGGGAACATATGCTGACTGTTGCAGGGTAAGTTGACTAATAAAGATATTAAGGTCAACTTATGCTTTTGACTTGTTGAGTCTGATACATAAAGATATCGGTGATCCTTATACAGTTGCATTGTGCAATTCTAAATGAATTCTGACATTTGTTGATGATTATTCTGTTTAAAGTTATGTGTTCTTGCTTAAAAACTAAAGGTTAATAACTAATTAGGAAAATTCATCAAGATAGTCAGATTTGACCGTGGAAGAGAATATCATAGCAAACATGGTGTTTCAGGACTTTAAAATGTCTGTTTGCCAGATATTTGGAATCAGTTGGAATAGTGACTTAATTCATTATGCCGAGTAGTTCTGAGCAAAATGATGTGTTGTCAAAAGGCATAACTGTACCATAAAGGACATGAAGAAGTCGATGCAGAATAGGGTTATTTTACTTGATTATCTAGAAGTTTGAAAACTTAGCCTTGCACACATTCATGTATGGGGCTACCCTACTGAGGTAATATAATCCTTATAAAGATAAATTGCATGCTCGTTCTGCTCATTGCTATTTAGTAAGATATCTCGACCATTTTAAAGCTACAACTTTTGTTGTAGAGAAGGAGGGACTAGAATAGTGGAATCACAAACAACTAAGTTTTTGGAATACGATGTTTATGATGATGGTGGGCCCTCTGACCTTCGGATGATAGCAGGGCAGATATTACAATTATCATATACCCGCTACTTATACAGTTAGATCCGATGGATCTAGGTCTTTGTACCTTGCTTGTATAGGAATAGGAACCCATACCTGTGCACACAGAGGTTCCTGATGGTACAAAATCTAATATAGTTAAGTAAATCCACCAGAGTGAGATGACCTACTATCCCATTTGATTTCATAATCTATCAGGCAAACATGACTAAGCTATTAGACATGTTACGGATCCGGTTACTTTTACAGAAGTTATTTCTGGACCCAATGCAGATTTGTGACGGGATGTAATGACTGGTGAGATGCAAGCTATGAAGCATAGTAAGGTTTGGGAGCTAGTAGATTTGCATCATAATTGTAAACTCATCAGTTGTAAATAAATTTTTAAGACCTAAAGGATTTTAGGATAAAGTTCTGTAGTTTATGGGCTTGCTCAGTTGCCTAATGGTTCACTTAGAGAGAAAGGTTGACTTTATATTACCTTTTCTCTAGTATCCTTGTAGGATACAATTTGAGTGATTAAGGAAATTGTAACTCGTGATGATATAGAGTTACATTAGATGGTTGTCAAAATTGTTTTCTTGAGTAAAGACCTTTATGAAGTGGTCTATATGGTACAACCTGAAGGATTTCAGGATCTAAATAGAATTGACATGGGTTACATGTTAAGCAGATCAATATATAGTTTATATTAAACCTCCTAAAAGTAATACCTTATAGTTGATAAGGTTATGACCTTCGGCTTTATGGAAAATAAAATTAAAAGATGCTTGTGCTATGAAGTCAAGGGGAGTAAAGTTATCTTGCTATTGCTGCATGTGGATGATATATTACTCACGTCAAATTACTTGACCATGTTGTATGAGGTTAGGCAACTTTTGATCAAGAACTTTGACATGAAGGACCTTGGTGCAGCATCTTCTGTCCTGAGTATTTAGATTCTCCAGGACAAGTCTCAACACTCATTAGATGTTGGATCCCGTCTCCGAACCCAACTACTTAAACCGAACCCTCATACTTATATCTGATTATAATTCAATTAAAGTCCTCAGAATAAATCTTGAAAGATTCATCTTAATTTCCGTCAATAATATTAATCTTCTTAGGGCCCAAAATTAAAATCCAATTCCTAAAACTCTCGAAATTGTAT
>JAOSBM010000006.1:7591276-7610649 GCA_027568955.1 Erythroxylum tenue
GTTGATGAATGGTATAGGCAAATGTTTTCTTTTTGGGTTAGTGATCAAAGATAGATTATGATTTAATTGTGAATGATTTTGAGTTGAAATGAAGTAGGAAAGATGGTTTAGGTACAAGATGGGTTATATGTGTAATGTGGGGAGTTAAAAACTGGAAATTGTAGCAAAACCTGTCCATTTCGTATATTTCTATGAAAGTTCGCCACGGTGAAGTCCACTTTTTTGCGCATATATGCTTTGGTATTTTAGGCATAACTTTTTCTGTAGTTATCCAAATGAATGATTTTTTATTTGGAGTAAATTAGAGAAATAGAGCTACAAATTGTCTGAATAAATAGAGCTTTGATTTAGTCTATAAGAACTTCAATTTTGGATGGAAATTGAGCACAAAATATTGTTTCAGCATAAGAATAGTTAAGAAGTGTTTCGGTATAATTTTCAGATTTCTGAACCAAACTGAATGATTTTAGTGTCATTAGAAACTTAAGATACTAAGGAACATTTTTCTAGAAAAAAAGTGTTAGCAAATGTCTTCATCTAACTGATTAGAATTAGCATGGAAAATGGACTCGAAGGTTTGGACTTTCGGAAGAGTTTGAGTATTTAGAATTTATATTAGTGACTATGATATATATATATATATATATATATATATATATGGGTCCTCAAATTGTATTCCTATTGAATGGGGATTTTGTCATTGATAAAGGGAATCAAGGAAAGTAAGAGGATCAAGAGGAGATGCATCTTTGAACAAGGTTTAAACAAGGATTTTAAGGTGGGTGATATATTTATAGTTGTTGTGTAATATGGGCAAATTGTCTTGCTTGTATATTATGTGTTAAATTGCTTATATGAATTATGGTAATTGTTGAAAATGCATTCTGATTATGAGCATGTTATGCCTTAAAAAATGTCATGGCATTTTGTATAAATGAAAAGAGGAAAAAGTATGATGAGCATGAAAAGTATGAATGTGTGTGAAATGAGTTAAGCATTCAAATTTGATTGTGTTTGGGAAAGAGATGAACTTCTTCGTTCGTCATGTGCACGTTGACAAGAGCCTTCTCCCGACTGCCCGCTTGTGGCATATGAGATCCAAAAAATGGACTCATTTCGTTCCTCGTGTAAACTTCGGCTTCTCCATTTCGTTTCACAGAACTCTCGGGCCAATTGTTTATGCATTTGCATTTTGATTTATTAACTTGTGATGCAAGTTGAGTGTTATGCTTTGATGATGAATTACCTCTCATATGTTCTATGTGATGACTTTTGAACTATGAATTTTGAGCTATAATTGTGGATATATATATATATATATACTTTGATGTATGTATAAATATGTTCTTAAATTGTATGGCTCATTGCCAATGGCTATAAATGTATCATCCACTGAGCTTCACAACTCACCCCATCATTTTCACTCCTCAAGTGCAAAACGAGAAGGTTAGTGATCCTTGCAAGGCAATTGGCATACTCTGAGATCTGACTTTTAGTAACTAAGTTAGTAATTACATTTTTGGATAGCTTAATAAGCATATGAGCACAAGCAGTCATTGTATTTTTGTATTTTGTATTAAGCCAAGGGTGTGGCTTTTGATATGTAACTAAAGTTGTTCAAACTTTTGATTTAGTAATGAGATTAAGATATGAAGTTGTTCTATTTTGTACATGTTTATGTTTATCTTCTTTGTTGAGAGTGTATGTATGCTAGTGATGGAAGAGGATGTTGTATTGAAAGATTTGTATGAATGCATGTATTTTTTCGTTGTTGACTGTTGGTGGTCTGGGTCTGGTCCGAAGGTTTCACGGCAGTAAGGCCCAGAGTACGCCGCGGCGAACCTTTTCTGAAGTATCTCTACGCATAAATTGGTCACTTCGCCGCGACGAACTACGTGAGAGGAAACTTCACCACGGCAAACCTGCCAACGCTGACGCTGAAATTTCTCACCAGTTGAGTGGGTTCAACGTGTCTCTCGCACGATTCCTTCCGATCGCCTCAAATGGGTGCCTCGGGATTAGGGAACGAAGCCCGGCCCTAGCAAGTAGAGGCCCAAAGAAGCAAAGAAAGTGAACAGAAATTGAAGAAACAAAGAGATTTCAAAGTACAAAAGCTTGTAGAGAAAAGGAAAATTTTGAACAAAAATGTGAACAAGGTGGTAGGAGGATGGTTACCTTGGACTGTCTTTGGAAGAGGAGACAACGTCAGAGAGAAAAAATCGCAGGAGAGGGACACAGCAAGAAGAAGAAGACGCAGGTGGAGAGGAGAGCTTCGGGTCCGTTTAATGTAAATGAAAACAATGTCATTTGGTTAAAAATTTACCGACGGAAATTTTTCGTCGCTAAATTCAAACTTTTTAAATTCCGCCAACATTTCCCACCCTATTTATCGACGAGAATTTCATACCGTCGCTAAAGCCCACCTTATTTGCCGACGGTCATCTTATACCATCGCTAAAGTCCATCGTAAATTTTTCCGGGATGGTTTCCCTCCAAATTTAGCGACGGATATTAGTACTACCGCTAAACGAGATTTTTCCCAACAATTTTGCCTACGAAAATTATGTTTCTATCGGTAATTTGCAACGGTTTATTTTCCCTCAGTAATGTTCCCTTACTAATTGCTTCTTTTCTTGTAGTGCTAACTATAAATCCATAACCAGTTTGTCATTCATGACATCACCCAACCAACTCCTTCATGGTTAAGCATGTGCTAAACCTACCTTTGCCAAAGAATTATTTAAAGAAATGATTCAGATGGTCGTTAACCCTGATGCTCATACCCATACCATAATAATAAACAGATTGTCAAAACTTGGACTGCTGGATGAGGCGAAAAGTGCCTTTGATGGAATGATTGCCTCTGGCTTTTTATTCCAAATGTTTATGCGTGTGATTTATTACTCAAAGGTTTTGGTTCAAAAGGTGAAGAGAAAGAAATCGTAAAATTGTTGCATTTGATGGCGGATAAGGTGTTGTTCTTGATTCAGAAATAACTAATACCATTTTATCATGTATTTTCCATAACCAAGTGAATCCTGATGTATTGCCAACTTTTCACCAAGATTTCTTTGAAGGGACTACCATCTTATGCAGCGAGTTACTGACCAAGATAAAAGCTTTTAAACCGGGAAACAAGTCGCATGCTTCTTGATATCTTGCTGTGGAACAAAGTGTCGCTAATCCTACGCTTCTTTGTAAACTTTTGCATATCCCTGGAATTTTAATGTCGGCGTCTTCTGACAAGAATATCATCAGATGTCTTGGTGTATGTTCGAAGTATGATTTGAAAGTGTATAGAATTTGGGGCGCATTTTTAATATGATTTGAAAGTGTATAGAATTTGGGGCATATTTCCTCATTAAAAATGTTTCTAGAGCGTATCGCTGTCTTACAGCGATGTCTATTTGAAATATCAAACAACATCGAATGTGTAAAATTATGAAATCTAATGAAAGCTTAAGACTTCTAAATTGTTTCAAAAGCACCTGCTATTAAAAAAGAAGACGAAAACAAAAGCAGTAGTAAAATTAAATTGAGTGAGCATCAACTACCCTGCAGGACTAGGATCTGCATTGCCTCTATGGTGATTTGCTCCCTGAGTTGAGTAGCTTAGCTAGCTTTCCTGGTCTTGTTATCTTTTCTTGTCTCACAATTGTTGGTGTATTGACTGCGAATATCCAACTCATTTGTATAAAAGATGCATTTGCTTAAAAACTTTTGGAATTTTTCGTCAGATCCATATTCATGTAAAGGGTGATTATGCTTGTTGGTCATTCCTATTAACTGTGCGCGTCAGCTATATATTTGTGATAAACATATGATCTTCATGTAATCTCATAGATATGATTTTATCTTTATTTGTATCTTATTTGATTTTATTTCATGTATCTCATATGATCTTCAATATCTTATAAGATACCAAAATGTGTATAAATACATGTAAAGACATTCAGCAAAATACAACAAAATACAAAACAATTTTATACCAATTGTCTTTCTCTCCTTCTATTCTTTCCTGGTATCAGAGCCCACTTCCTTTTTTTTAAGCCACCTTCCTTTTTCTTCCTAAAAACCTTTCTAATCCTCACCTAATTTCAGTACTACACAGACACAAACCACAAACTTCAATTTGAAAATCACCCACAACCAAGATATTTGCATTACACTTTTCACATATTCAACACCCAACACAGCTAGAAACTACACTACGTCTACAGAGTTATTTTCATCAAACACCTATCAGACACAACAAAAACATCACACTCCTATCACAACAATCACAATGACCGACCTTACCTCTCCCACTCTACCATTCAGCCAAATCACAAATTTCTTAACTACACAATTAGATTCATCCAATTATCTCATTTGGCATAATCAAATTCAAGCTATTCTTATTACCTTTGACCTTATTGGATACATCAATGGCGATATTCTCCCAGCTTTTGCAACTCTAAATGATATATCACTCGAATACATCTAGTGGCAAAAGCTTGATCGACTAGTTTATTGCTTCCTCACCGCCTCCCTGTCCAACTCTACCGTAAGACTTGCCATTGGATGCACCACTGCTCGTAATCTCTAGTTGGCTTTTGAACGTCACTTTTTACAGTAGTCAAGCTCCCAATGCTCCTTAATCTGACGCAAGCTTCATACTCTAAAAAAGGGGGACCTCTCGATCACTGAATTTCTTACCATCATCTCCAACACTACTGATGAACTTGCTGCTATTGGTGATTCAATCTCGGACGAAGACCTTGTCCTCTTCACTCTCAATAGCTTACCTTCGGATTATGAGTCATTCATCATAGCGATTGAACATCGCGAATCGCCCGTCTCCTTTGGTGATCTTCGAGCTAAACTCCTTGTCCATGAGCAACAACTCTTATCCTTTCACTCTTCTGTTCCATGAGATGTTTCCTTTGCTGTTTCTTTTGTAGATTCTTCTCCCCCCAATAGATGTGGCAGCAGCAGAGCTACGCGAGGACAAAGGGGCTCGCATTTTTTCAACCCTAACGGGCCACATGGACAGCGGCAGATTGATGGGCCGCACATCATGAATTTTTCCAGCAGCTCTAGTAGGCCCAACCACATCAATAACCACACCTTCAAGCCCACATGCCCATACACCTATGACCCACACTCTCCAGTCCATTACACTAACTCAAATCAGACCCAGTCCAATAATTTGGCCCAGTAGCTCAATTACCTAAATAAACCTCCTACCTAATGTCAGATTTGTTGGAACTGGGGACATATTGCAGCTCACTATCGGTTCAGATATTCTGAATCTCGAAATCGACCAAACTACCCTCCAACTAACCCCACAAATCTTTCCACTGCCTTTATCGTATTAAATATTCAAGATTCTTCGAATCCTTCCTCCAACACTCTCACTGAATGGATTCTAGACATTAGTGCCACAAATCATATGACACCAAATGGCACCAAATCCTCATCTTGTTGAATTTGAAATTCCATACAGTGGTCCAAATCAAGTGATTATCGGTAATCGAAAAACTCTTCCCATTTCTTTTACTGGCAATATTACTTTCTCCACACAAAGTCGTGCCCTTCATCTTAACAATATTTTAGTTGTTCCAAATCTTAATGCAATTTTACTCTCTATTGCTAAGTTCGTGAAAGATAATTCCTATCTTATTGAATTTAATCCATTTAGTTATATTGTGAAGGATCTTAAAACCAAGATGCCACTATTCGTGAGATCCATCCACAATAATCTTTATCCTATTGAGATCCCACTTCACTTCAATAATTCAATTGCTCTCCAAGCTATGTCCACTTCGCTCCCTTTGTAGCATCAACGTCTGGGTCACCCTTGTTTTGCTATTCTTTCTAAGTTATCTCTTCCTTTTAAATTTCCATCCCATGCAATGAATAATTGCACTTCCTGTTTATTAGGAAAAAGTACTCGCCTTCCATTTTCTTTATCATCTCGTGTTTCTACCATGCCACTACAAATCATTCATTGTGACATTTGGGGACCATCACCATCCATCTCTCTTTCTGGTTATTGCTACTTCATAATTTTCATTGATGACTTCAGTCGTTACAATTGGATTTTTTCCTTTAACTCACAAAAATAAGCTCTTTCTCAATTTCAAAACTTTAAAACAAACACTGAAAATCTCTTTTCCACTACCATTAAAACCTTCTAGTGCAATGGAGCTCCTGAACTCATCAAAGGTTCCTTTTCCACTTACCTCATCACACATGGTATCTCTTACCACATTTCGTGTCCTCAGACTCCACAACAAAATGGTCTTGCTGAGCGAAAAATTCATCACATCACTGAAACTGGCCTTACCCTTCTCCTACATGCCTCTCTCCCTAAATCCCTACGATTTGATGCATTCTTTACAGCTACATATCTCACTAATCTCTTCCCAACACCTATCCTTCACCACAAATCCCCTTATGAAATTCTTTTTCTCCAGCCACCTAATATATCTCACCTTTGTGTGTTTGGTTGTGCTTGTTTTCCTTTTCTTGGTGCACGCGTACAGACAAACTTACCCCAAAATCTATACAATGTGTCTTTATTGGGTATTCGGCATAGTACAAAGGATATCATTGTTGTGACACCCACATACCCCTGGAAGGATATATGAATGCCACATAAAAGAGTACAAACAAATCAAGCCATACGAAAACTTTCAGTAAACAATTCAGGAAAACATACATTAAATTACATAGTACTTAACACAAACTCGCTGAAAAATTCTAACCATATCAGATATAAGCCCAAAAGTCAAACAAAAAATTTACATTATTTTCAAAACAACACTCAGACTCCATTGACCATTGCGATTGTCTTGTCCCAGTCTTTATAACGCTGCTCAGAACCTACATGGGAAAATCTACCGTGCTAAGCATATAACTTAGTGAGTAATAACTAAACTATGCATAATTTGACAATTAATCATACTGAATCAAGTTATAGCATAAGCAGATATTTAAATTTCAAAACAGTTGCATAGTTAACAGAACTGAATATGAAAGAAGGAACAATCCCTTCAGCTCAAAACATCATTTTGTTTATTTCAAAATCCAACATATATTAGACTACATAATCAAATGATTGCTAATCCGTCAACAAAATTGGGTAACGGGACTTATACAGAAGATACCATAATTGGTATCATATCACAGAAGAGATTTACATCTCAATAACAGAAGACACCGAAGTGTCACAGAAGCAGCTGCAGACCATTCTCGGCATGCCTATTTACCCACAACTAGGACTCAACAGTTTTAAAACAAAACAAGGTCATTTCAGATATTTCATGTGCAAAGCAAGTAGTCAATCACATTCATATGCAAGTAGCACTTCCAATGATATAAACATGCATCAAACACCTCGGACAATCATTATCTGGAATTCAGAACATAATCAGCATAAATCAACTTCAACAAGTAGAACAAAGTAAGGTGTGATCATCTAAGATTACTTACAATCGCTCTCTTTCGCTTATTGCCTTGAAGTCCCGGCAATATCTGGAATAGGTCACTCTAAGGATTCCTCAAAAACATTTAATACAAACATATATTACTATTGTGCATAATTATGAATTCAATCATGCACATTCATGTATACTAAATATGTGTGTTCATGTCAAAAATTCATGTTTCTTATCATTAATCTTATCACATTATCGATCATGTGAAATCATACTCAATCCCTCAATTCAGATTTATTTCACAATCCACCTTCGGGTCCACTTTGCTCAATTATTCTCATCAGGAAGGTGAGGTAATTAGGTAATACTTCCTTCTAGAAAGTTTTCTCTCTTTGTCTTAGGTTTCCAATGATACCAAGTTCATCCAATTTGGTTTAACATTCAATGAGTTATGCTCAAAATACCACATACCAAGTTGTACACCTCATTACTCTCAATTCTAATATCCAAAAATTACAAACTTTATACCAATTTAAAGCTAAGAGAATAAGCTTCAACTTTGGTGAAGATATCTCAATCTAATTCTACCTACATCAATACAGTTTATTCAAAAACCACAGGATATGATTTCTGTCCCTAGTAGTGCTACAGCCTAAGCCAAGACTCAATTTCATGCCAAATTTGAAAATCTTAGAGACAGAATTAAAATTCAACTTCGTCAAGAAAGTTGTAGAAATATGTCTCTAGTTTAATATTAATTAAGAGCCAACTCATTTGGAGATCCACAATTCAAGTTATAATCGAAATACCAAAGCAAGTTCAGTGAAAACACTTCATTTATCAAAATCAAGCATACTTCAACATTTTCTTCCAGCTTTTCCCCAAAACAGACTTTCGGGTCATTGTTACACGGTCATTTTGACAATGAAAATGAAGGATTTAGGCCAAACATTCTTCTAAAAATTTGTTCCTTTATGTCTTAAGTTTCTAATGACACCAATGTTATGCAATTTGGTTCAGTATTTTGAAAATTATCCCCAAATGACTACAGCCTATTCACAAACAGTGACAGATTCCAGATACTCAACTTCAAGCCAACTTTTGACACAATTAGTGACAGAAATAAAATTTTATTCCTTCATGAAAGTTGTAGATATAAGTTTCTAGTTTACTCTGAATTTAAATGCATCTAATTTGGATACCTACAGGGCAAGATATAGCTAAAATACTGAAACCTGTCCAGTAGAACTATTCATCCGAACCAGTTTCCAGCATGTATCAAACCTCAATTCTTTCCCATTTCAGTACACAATTGATCCATATCAAACATCAAACAACACATGCTATCACAAAATACCAAGTTTATAATTCCCTTACCTTACATAAAGTTATATGACCTACTTCTTGATGAAATAACATACAATGATGATGATCGAAGCTTCAACAAAGATCCGGAAGTTGAGAGGGGGAGTAGAAGAATTTCGATCGAGAGAAAAGAGCAAAGTGAAAACTTGCTACAGTAGAATTTTCCACATCCAAAGCTAGGTGTCATGGAATTGGAGCAACATATGTCTCCATGCATGAGCTTCATGTGTCCCTCGAAGGAGCTGGCATGTGTCAATGATACATTAGGTCATATGTCACACACTTAGTTCTGCCATTTGTCAATGTAACAACTATGCCATTTTTCAATGCTTTAACCATGCCAAATGTCACTAACTCATAGGTTAATCGTTCTAATTTTCATGTACCCACTTAACTTGCCACTTGACAACTTTCCCTAGACCAAATGTACGTTGAAATACCATAATTCTCTAATGAATTCAATTAATTCCAATTCACTAACCATTATCCACTTGACCAAAAATTCAAATCATATGTCTTTCATATTCTAAGCATAGCAAAATTCTAACTCCTATCATGCATGTACTTTCATAAACATGTATTATTTCAACTAGGGTATATTTTGGGGCCTTACAGTTGCATTGATCCTAACACCTCCAAAATTTACATCTCTCGACATGTTCATTTTCTTGAAAATATTTTTCCATATGCTACTCTCCCTTCCCTCACTCCTAACAAACCCTCTACCTTTACCATCTCTCTACCTCTACCGGTAACACCTGTTCCTTCCCCACCTAAGACCATATCAACCCCTTCACCACTTTCCCGATTACCTCAACATTAATGATTACTCGAACACATGATAACACTCGTGTTCCTCGAATACTGTCTGATTATGTCGCCTATTCTACACATACACAAACCTCCCATGAACCCGACTCTTGTTTCCTCTCCATCGCAATCATACCTGGACTCTTGTTTCCTCACCACCTAATGCAAATATTGTTGGATGTAAATGGGTCTTTCACACAAAAAGAAATTCTGATGGTACTCTAGATCGATACAAAGCCTGTTTAGTTGCTAAAGGCTATCATCAGACTCCTGGTATAGACTACATAGATACTTTCAGTCCTATAGTCAAACCTACTACAATCGGCCTCATCATCACTATTGCTCTGTCTAAAAATTAGTCCATTCGTCAACTTGATGTCACAAATGCCTTTCTCAACGGACACCTATAAGAACTGGTTTATATGGCTCAACCTCCTGGTTTTATTGACCCTCATAAGCCCTCTCATGTCTGTCGGCTTCAAAAATCCCTTTACGGTTCAAAGTAGGCTCCGTGAGCTTAGTTTCATCGACTAAGCAAAAAACTACTTGATCTCAAGTTCATCTTTACCAAATCAGACACTTCTCCATTTATTCATAACACCTCTTCTCATACCACCTTTCTCCTGGTCTATGTCGATGATATCTTGATTACTAGCTTTGCACCTTCTTTCATCACCAATCTCATTCATGACCTAAACACTAAATTTTCCAATAAAGATCTCGGCCCTCTTTATTATTTTCTTGGTATGGAGGAAAAATGCACTCTTACTAGACTCCTACTTACCTACATTAAATACACCAAAGATCTTCTCCTCCGCACAGGATTTGCTCAATCCAAACCCGCCAACACACCAACAACTCCCACTCTTCCTCTCTCCAAAAACCATGGCACGCCTCTACCTGATCCTTTTGAACATCGAAGTACTGTTTGTTCTCTCCAATATCTCTGCCTTACCCGCCCTGATATTCATTTTGCAGTCAATAAAGTATCTCAATTTCTCCATTGTCCTACTGACATTCACTGGGCTGCTGTTAAACGGATTCTTAGATACCTTCGCTCTACACACACTTCTGGCATCCACTTTACCCGACCAACCTCTCTTTCTATTCATGTTGGACCCTGGAAATTTTTTTTTAAAGTAAGCATGATTTCAAAATAATTTTGGATTTTAGATAGACTTAATTTTTGGAAGTATAATTGTGTCAAGGTTAGTAGGATTTGTTGAATGAATAAGTGGAATTAAAGTGTTGAGTAATAAGGAAATTTTTGGGAGATCACTTGAGCATAAAAGAGCATAAGCTTATAAGGAAGGGTAAGATGGACTTTTTGGACTCATTAAGGGTAGAAATAGAAAAAGGATGTGTTGTTTGGCTTGTTAAGAGGAGAAAAATGTGATTTGAAGATGGAGAAGAGAGAGAAAACAAAATTTAGAGAGGGAGAAGAGAAAGGTTTCGGTGAAAGAAGGAAAGAAGAGAGATCAACTTGTTAAGGCAGGTTAACCATCTTTTTTTTTTTGCTTTATAAAGAAAGGAGTGGTGTTGTGAAGGAGTTAGAAAGGGAAAAGGGATTAAGGTAGAGAACAAAAAATGTTTGTGTTGGAAGAAGATGGATTTTGGGAACCCAATTGATTTTAGGGTTTCTAAGCTAGGTCTTAGGTTGTTTTACCTAGATGGGTTATGGGTAGGTTAGATTTGAGTTCGATTTTGCATTTGTTGAAATACTAGGATTTTCTTGCTAAGTTACGAATTTTTTTGGAATGTTGTTTTGATGGGAACTTTGGTTATTATAGGGGACCAAAGGAATCCCACCCAAGAGCAAAGGGAAAGGCAAGCTTAACTTGGTTCTTTTGCAAGCTAACTAGGTGGGTAATATGTTTATAGTTTTTGTGTGATTGGGCTAATTCTTTCCTATGTGTGAACATGTGCTAAATGTTATGCATTAAAAGATGCATGACATCTTGATTGATTATGAGATTAATTATTTGAAAATGATTTGTTGAAACTTATAGTGATTTTAATTTTGTTATGCCTCGATGATATTGTCATGGAATTCTGTATAAGTGAAAAGAAAAAAGAAAAAGCATGAAAGCATATCATTTTGACAAAATGATTCTGAGCATGATTATGTACTTCTGTTTGGGAAAGAGTGGAACCATTTTGTTCGTCACATGCACGTTGACAAGAGCCTTCTCCTGGCTGCCCGCTTGTGGCATGTGAGCTCTGAAATAGACTCATTTTGTTCATGGGGTAAACTTCGATTTCCTCATTCTGTTTCATGGAACCCTCGAGCTTTTTGTTGTGCATTGCATCTTTAAATGATCAAGCTTGAAGCATATTGAGTGTTATGTGATTGAGCAAAAATTGATGAATGTTTAAATTGTTGAATAAAGTCTAAACGCTAGCTAGATATGTGTGTGTGTGTGTGTGTGTACATACATATGCTTGACTTTGGTCAATTTCCAGGGCTATAAATATGTTAGCCACTAAGCTGTGTAGCTCAACCCATTTCTTCCCTCCTCAGGTGCAAATCGAGAAGATCAGTGATCCTTGCAAGGCTTTAGAAACTTCTAGATATTAGAACATTTGTAACTAAGTTAGTTCAATCATTTTTGGCTAGCTTTATAAGCATATCAAACACTGAGCATCCACTTGTATTTGTATTAAGCTCCTGATGAGCGTGTTGATATGTAATTAAAGCTAAGTTCAAATTGTGTCTGGTTTTGTTAATGAAATATGATTACTTTTGCTTATGATTTTCCAAGTTTTACATTGCATTTCATATTTCGGGTCAATTATGAGGGTATAATTCATATTCAAACTCCTAGAGAAAAATCCAGAATAAGCTAGGTTGGTTAGGATGAACCAACTCTGCTTCGTCTTAGTTTTGTATCATCTTATTTTGACTCGGTCTGCTTCATCTTAGTTTTGGTACCTAAGACGCTTTATCTGCGTTTCGATCGCTAAGACGCTTCGTCTTAGTTTCTATCGTCTTAGTTTGACTCCGCTTCATCTTAGAATGTTTCGTCTTGGTTTTTCCTTTGTCTTAGTTTCGGACCTAAGATGCATCGTCTTAGTTTGACTTTGGTTGCATCTTAGTTTGACTCTGCTTCGTCTTAGAATGTTTCGTCTTGGTTTTTCCTTCATCTTAGTTTCTGCTTCATCTTAAAATCGTTCCATCTTAGTTTTGCTTCGTCTTCGAACATTTCATCTTAGTTTTTGCGCACTGTTCATCTTATGTCTTCTGCGTCATTTTTGATCCTTTTAGAGGAAGAATCTCACTTCGAGATCTTCATGAAAGTTGTAGATTTAGAAGTTTTCCTTCAGATCGTCCAAAGAAGAAGTCAATTTGACACCTGTAGTGAGAATTATGGTAGTTACGCCAAAGCTTCTACAATGTTAATAGAGCCATGAATATGTTGGATTCATTTGTCCATATTTTCTCCTTCATCCTCCGATAGAGGCGATTTTTGAAGCATTGAATTCCTAACACGTTTATCTACCTTCCCATAGGATTTTGTAGCCTCTGCTGTTGAGTTTAAAAATAGTGATTTATTCAAGGTCAGTGAGGATTCATTGAGATAACCCTACAAGACCACGTTTTCGACTCTGGACCGGTTGTTGGGCTTTGGAAACGGGGTTTAACATCTTGTGGTATTAGAGCTGCCTAGTTCAGTTGCAATATTTTTCCCCACTGTCTCAGTTCTCTTTGAAGTTTGCATCTGTGCTCCCTCTCTTCTTGCATACCCCAGACACTCTTTAGCCATATGCCCCTTCTCTTCACAATTAAAACAAGCTCCAGTCAATCTATAACACTCTCCTCCATGAAACTTGACACAATGATCACACTTAGGGATGGATGACTTGTCCCCTTCTCCCCTTCTACTGCCTCCCACCATTGAGGCTTGATGGAAAACAGTAGAAGTCCTCATCGTTTTAGACCTACTTGCACCACTGCTCCTCTCCTCAGGCTGTATAGGGAAGCTCCTAGCACTCCTTTCTAGCATACGAGTACTAGTACTACCTCCCCGCTTGAGCTGCTCTCTCCCCTTTCTCTTTTTGCTCACGATACTCTTTATGTTCTCAATGTTCTCAACCCTCAGGGCCGCGTCAACTAGCCGTTGAAAGTCAAAAAAAAATTGCACCACCACTTCTCTCTTATGGCTAGGTGCAAACCCGATTCAAACCTACGGTACTTAGCCGCCTCACTCATCATTAACTCAGCTGCATATCGGACCAATTGCATAAATATACGTTCATATTTGTTCATTATCATTTCCCTCTAGGTGAGACTCAAAAATTCTCTTTGCTTCTACTGAATGTACACCTCAAACAGGCATTTCTTCTTAAACACTGCTAGGAATCCTTCCATGCCAACACTGGCGGTCTCATCTGGCTCCCTGGCACACTCTCCCACCAATGTAGAGCATCTCCTTGAAGCAAACTAGCAACATACACCATCTTCTCATCATCCTCACATTCCATCTGACCCAGTACCCTCTCAGTCTTTCTCAACCAAGTCTTGGCTTCTTTTGGATCCGTTGTCCTATAGAAATCCACTGTCCCGTACTTCCTGAGCTTGTCAAACTGTTGAAGCTTTGTATGGTAGGAGGTACAGAACTCCTATTTGTTGGGATGAAGAAGGTGAGAGGAAACTTGTAGGGCCTGAGTTGGTGCAAGTCACAGTGGACAAGATTAAATTGGTGAAGCAAAGAATTAAAGCATCTCAAGACAGGATGAAGGGTTATGTGGATGCACATAGAAAGGAAATGGAATTTGATGTTGGAGACAAAGTGTTTCTTAGAGCTTCTCTATGGAAAGGAGTCTTGAGATTTGGTAAGAAGGGTAAGCTTAGTCAGAGATATATAGGCCTTTATGAGATCATTGAGAAGATTGGGCCCTTGGCCTATAAGTTAGCTCTGCCATCGAAGTTATCTAAGATTCACAATGATTTTCATGTGTCGATATTGAGGAAGTACTGATCGGATCCTTCACACATAGTTCAACCTTCAAAGGTTCAGCTAAGGGAGGATTTGACATATGAAGAGCGACCAGTGAAGATCCTAGATTCGAAGGAACAGGTTTTGAGAAACAAGATTGTGAAACTAATTAAAGTCATATGGAGAAACCATTCGAATGAGGAGGCAACATGGGAGCCTTTGGAAGCTATGAAGGAGAAGTATCCATACCTCTTCAATGCCTCAGGTAAGAATTTCGGGGATGAAATTCTTTAAGGGGGGAGAATTATTGGACCCTGGAAAATTATTCTTTAAGTAAGCTAATTTCAAAATAATTTTGGAGTTTAGATAGACTTAATTTTTGGAGCTATAATGGTGTCAAGGTTAGTAGGATTTGTTAAATGGATAAGTGGAATTAAAGTGTTGATGTAATAAGGACATTTTTGGGAGATCACTTGAGCATAAAAGAGCATAAGCTTATAAGGAAGGGTAAGATGGACTTTTTGGGCTCATTAAGGGTCGAAATAGAAAAAGGATGTGTTGTTTGGCTTGCTAAGAGGAGAAAAATGTGATTTGAAGAGGGAAAAGAGAGAGAAAACAAAATTTAGAGAGGGAGAAGAGAAAGGTTTCGGTGAAAGAAGGAAAGAAGAGAGATCAACTTGTTAAGGTAGGTTAACAATCTTTTCTTTTTGCTTTATAAAGAAAGGAGTGGTGTTGTGAAGGAGTTAGAAAGGAAAAAGGGATTAAGGTAGAGAACAAAAAGGTTTTGTGTTGTAAGAAGATGGATTTTGGGAACCCAATTAATTTTAGGGTTTCTAAGCTATGTCTTAGGTTTTTTACCTAGATGAGTTATGGGTAGGTTAGATTTGAGTTCGATTTTGCATTTGTTGAAATACTAGGATTTTCTTGCTAAGTTATGAATTTGTTTGGAATGTTGTTTTGATTGGAACCTTGGTTATTATAGGGGACCAAGGGAATCCCACCCAAGAGCAAAGAGAAAGGCAAGCTTGATTTGGTTCTTTTGCAAGCTAACTAGCTGGGTAATATGTTTATAGTTTTTGTGTGATTAGGAAAATTCTTGCCTATGTGTGAACATGTGTTAAATGTTATGCATTAAAAAGATGCATGACATCTTGATTGGTCATGAGATTAATTATTTGAAAATGATTTGTTGAAATTTATAGTGATTTTAATTTTGTTATGCCTCGATGATATTGTTATGGAATTCTGTATAAATGAAAAGAAAGAAGAAAAAGAATGAAAGCATATCATTTTGATAAAATGATTATGAGCATGATTATGTGCTTCTGTATGGGCAAGAGTGGAACCATTCTGTTTGTCACATGCATGTTGACAAGGGCCTTCTCCCGACTGCCCGCTTGTGGCATATGAGCTCTAAAATGGACTCATTCTGTTCATGGGGTAAACTTTGGTTTCCTCATTCTGTTTAATGGAACCCTCGAGCCGTTTGTTGTGCATTGCATCTTTAAATGATCAAGCATGAAGCATATTGAGTATTATATGATTGAACAAAAATTGATGAATGTCTAAATTTTTGAATAAAGTATGAATGCTAGCTAAATATAAATATGTGTGTGTGTGTGTGTGTACATACATATGCTTGACTTTGGTCAATTGCCATGGCTATAAATATGTTAGCCATTGAGCTGTGTAGCTCACCCCATTTCTTCCCTCCTCAGGTGCAAATCGAGAAGATCAGTGATCCTTGCAAGGCTTCAGAAACTTCCAGATATTGAACATTTGTAACTAAGTTAGTCCAATCATTTTTGGCTAGCTTTATAAGCATATCAAACATTGAGCATCCACTTGTATTTGTATTAAGCTCCTAATGAGCGTGTTGATATGTAATTAAAGCTAAGTTCAAATTGTGTCTGGTTTTGTTAACGAAATATGATTACTTTTGCTTATGATTTTCCAAGTTTTACATTGCATTTCATATTTCGGGTCGGTAACAACGGTATAATTCGGATTCAAACTCTTGGAGGAAAATCCAGAATAAGCTAGGTTAGTTAGGACGAACCAACTCTGCTTCGTCTTAGTTTTGTGTCATCTTAGTTTGACCGGGTTTGCTTCGTCTTAGTTTTGGTACCTAAGACGCTTCGTCTTACTTTCTATCGCTAATATGCTTCGTCTTAGTTTGACTCCTATCGTCTTAGTTTGACTCCTATCGTCTTAGTTTGACTCTGCTTCGTCTTAAAATGTTTCGTCTTATTTTTTCCTTCGTCTTAGTTTCGGACCTAAGACGCATCGTCTTAATTTGACTTTGGTTGCGTCTTAGTTTAACTCAGCTTCGTCTTAGAATGTTTCATCTTAGTTTTTCCTTCTCTTAGTTTCTGCTTCGTCTTAAAATCATTCATTCTTAGTTTTACTTCGTCTCAGAACGTTTCGTCTTAGTTTTTGCGCACTGTTCATCTTATGTCTTCTGCTTCATTTTTGATCCTTTTAGAGGCCGAATCTCACTTCGAGATTTTCATGAAAGTTGTAGATTTAGAAGTTTTCCTTCAAACCGCCCAAAGATGAAGTCAATTCGACACCTGTAGTAAGAATTATGGCAGTTACGCCAAAGCTTGTACAATGTGAGTAGAGTCATGAATATGTTGGATTCGTTGTTCCATATTTTCTCCTCCGTCCTCCAATAGAGGCGATTTTTGAAGCATTTAATTCCTTACACATTTATCTACCTTCCCATAGGATTTTGTAGCCTCTGGTGTTGAGTTTAAAAAGAGTGATTTATTTAAGGTCAGTGAAGGTTCGTTGAGATAACCCTACAAGGCCACACTTTTGACTCTCGTTCGATTGTTGGGCTTCAGAAACGGGGCCCAACATTTCATGCCTACTATGATGCTGATTGGGAAGGTTGTCCTGATGATCGTCGCTCTACTTCTAGCTACTGTATTTTTCTTGGACCAAATCTCATTTCTTAGAGTGCAAAGAAACAACCTACTGTTGCCAGATCTAGTACTGAAGCTGAATACCGAAGTATAGCTCTTGCTACTGCTGAACTTTGTTGGCTTGAATCTCTCCTTGGTGAAATTAACTTCCCTCACCTCACGCCTACACTTTGGTATGATAATCTTGGTTCCACATTTCTTGCTGCGAATCCAATCCCTCAGACTCGCACAAAATACATTGAGATTAACATTCATTTTGTAAGAGATCTGGTTACCAACAACACACTATCAATTCGACATCTTTTGTTAAGCCATCAAATTGCCGACATCATGGCCAAAGCTTTACCTTCATCCATTTTTCAGAAATTTCGTGACAAACTCACTATAGCTACCTACCGTGAGCTTGAGAGGGGCTGATAAATATATGATCTTCATGTAATCTCATAGATATGATTTTATCTTTATTTGTATCCTATTTGATTTTATTTCATGTATCTCATATGATCTTCAATTTTCTCATATGATCTTCAATATCTTATGAGATACCAAAATGTGTATAAATACATGTAAAGACATTCAGCAAAATACAACAAAATACAAAACAATTACATACCAATTGTCTCTCTCCTTCTATTCTTTCAATTTTCTTTTATTCAGTTAGTTTACTAGGTCAGGCCGTGCAAAACTGTGTGGGAATGAAATCATGATCAACGATAATATTTACCGTCCGTCCTCTTCGATACAGTGGCAAGGTTCCTCCTTTTATCTTTGGCCAAGTCGATATGCTATTGCAGAATCTATGAAACTGTTATACGGTTTACGGGAGTAACACCTGCATGCATGACTTGTATTGAACATGGCCTTGCCAGGAGTAAATACAAAAATGGTATTTATTATAAAGAATTTTTGAAAAATAATTTTCATTATTTAACAATTATTATGAAAAAGATTGATTTGTGTATTTTTTTGAAGTAACTATCATTGCTTTTGGTGTCTATCTTGAAAGCCAAAGACAACATATCAAATAAGGTTTAATATGTTGGTAGTAAAAGTTGGTAGTGTTGTTATAAGGTTTAAGCTAGTTCCTTATGAATTTGTCCTAACTTGTTCCTTTTGGTACTTATAGGATTTCTATTTAGTAAATCTCTTGTTATGTACATAACCTTTTCTTATTTGTATAAAATTTTACTGATTTATCAAACAAATCAAATAAAATAACAATTACAGTCTAATTTTTATAGCATAAAACTTATGTATCTAATTTAAAAACATATCGATTTTTTCTTAACTAATTGTATTTTGATAATTATTTAACATTGTATAATAACCACAATATCAAACCATTATTAAGATAAAAAATTATTTTTAAATACAAGAGTAATTAGATGTACATCGTTAACTAATTGTGTAATTATTAAAAATCTCAAATCTTCCTCATGTACACCATATGCTAATATCTACATACATAAAATTAAATTGAATTAAATTTTATTAGAAAATAATAAATATTAAGATAAACTAAATATAGCTTAAGTATTTACTTTGTTAATAGCATTGTTTTAATTAATATTTCAATGTTATGTGATAACTTCTTTATTCTCTCTTTTCATATCATTAAAATAAATTCATGCTTTTCTTTATCATAAAAGAATATTTAAATACATGCTAAGGTGTAGTGAGATGAAATTTGTTTGCCTAAAGTTGAAGGAGGTCTAGGGATATTGCCTATTAAGCTCATCAATAAAGTGTTGCTAGCTAAGGGGATTGAAAATTTCTAACAATTGAAAAGCTTTTTGGTAAAGTGGATCCACTTTTACTACTTGAAAGAACGAAGTTTTTGGGAAATGAAAATCGAATTTACCACATCTTGGTTCATGTCATAACTAATTAAATTAAGAGACTCCTTA
>JAOSBM010000006.1:7624538-7635507 GCA_027568955.1 Erythroxylum tenue
CGTTTTCAAATTTCTTTATCTTAAAATAAAAAATGTAACGGAGAAAGAAAGATTGCATTGCCCCTCCTTATTAGCCCAGCATCAGATCCTCTGGTCCACTTTTTGTGGACCAACTCTGTGCCACAAAAAGTGGACCGTCTATCCTGAAGCCCTCACTTGGGAATTCATAATTACTTGGGAATCCACCTCTAATCCTGAAGCCCTCACTTGGGAATTCATAATTACTTTTAACTTGATGACTACAATAATATTGGCAGTCGCAACAAACCATAGAGCGGTATGTACTACCTACTAACTAACATAAGTAGTTAAATCTTCATAAGTTCGTGGCTTCCTTAAAATCTCACTATCAATACTGTTGGAATTAAAACTAACAACAAATGAATTTTACTGTAACTCAGCAGAGAACAAACGAGAAAAAATATAGGGTGGAATGTCTTACATCTTTATTCAATCAAAATACTTGTTTAAATATATCAAGCAATAACTGAAAAGCAACAATTTAGCTTGCCACCAAGCAACTAATAACTGACTTTCCTATTTTGCTGCACCTAACAATGTGCAATAGATATTAACATGCAGCAGAAAAATAGAACAAGCAGAAACTGAAAACCAGAAAATTAGGACATGGAATTAACATGTGAAGCCTTGACTAAGTCCCTGCACATTTAGCAGCTACTGGAGCACAACTGCAACACTTCTCCTTCTTCAGTAGCTACAAAATCCAAGTTTCTTTCTCAAATTTGCTAACAGAAAGTGATTTGGTGAAAATATCTGTAATTGGATCATCAATGTCGCAATACAACAAACTCACTTCATTTTTTTGAACCTCCCTTGAAAAATATAATTTGATGTTGAAATGTTTTGTCTTCTCGTGGAAAAAGGATTGTTGGAGATTGCAGTTGCAGCTTGATTATCAACAAACACTGTTGTGCCCTCCTTTTGTTCCATATGTAAATTAATCAAAATTTTCTTAAGCCACAATCCTTAATTTACATTTGCTGTGGCAGCAATGAAGTCTACCTCAGCAGTTGATTGGGCTACTATATCTTGCTTCTTTGAACTCCGTGAAAAGACACCTGAGCCAAAAGTGAAGCAATACCCTAATGTGCTCTTCATGTCATCTAAGGTCCCTGCTCAATCACTGTCAGAATAGTTATGAAATTGAGAATTCTGATAGTAGCAAAATAGAACTCCATAATCAAGAGTTCCTTTGACATATCTCAGAACTCTTTTGACTGCTTTGAAATGCACTTCATTGGCACAATGCACAAACCTTGATAAAACACTCACAGTATATAAAATATCAGGTCTGGTTGTTATGTGATACTTCAAGCATCTAATGAGACTTCAGTAAACATCTTCTTCCTCTTTCTCAACTCCATCTTCTTTGGTGAGCTTCTCTTTTTGGTTCATTGGAGTGCTCACCGGTTTGCAATTCTCTATCTGAAACTTTTTTAGAGTTTCCTTGGCATACTTCTATTGAAAAATGAACACACCCTGCTGCTTTTATTTGATCTCCATGTCAAGGAAATAAGCCATCTCACTAAGGTCTATCATTTCAAAGACCTTCATCATCTCCCCCTTTAAATTTTTCAATAAGTGCTGCATTAGTTCTTGTCACCAAAAGATCATCATGGAGAAACTATCACAATGTTAGTTTTATAATGACTAATATAAAGTGTGAACTCATTTTGGCTTTTCACAAAACCCAAACCAAGTAAGTGCTCATTAATTATACTAAACTAAGCCCTTGGTGCTTGCTTAAGACCAAAAGCAACACCAAAGAAGGCCTTCTTGAGCAAATAAACCTTATTTTCTTTTCCGTTTATAGCAAAACCTTCAGGTTGTTCAACGTAGATTTCTTCTTCTAGAACCCCATTCAGAAATGCTGACTTAACATCCAACTGGTAGATTTTCCATCCCTTTTGTGTTGATATAGCTAGCAACAATTTGATTAAATCTAACTTTTCAATAGGAAGGATCCGGGCGGTCCGGGGGAACCACCACGACTCCTCTCTTCTCGAGAATCCATACATCCTTTATCAGCGTATGGACAACTATCTCTCGAGCATAGGTTTAGGTACACAAGTAAATTGTTGATAAAACTCCAAAATGGAATTCTCTTTTGACTCCATTTTTTTCTCCTACAGAAAATACCTATAGGTATTTCAATCGAGATACCAAAGTAGGGCATTAGTTCTTTCTCTCATTCTTGAATCGATTGGAGGGGGATAATAAATCTATTTCTTCGCCTCTTTGCCAATAATTCAGAATTCTCATGGGGAATGGCAGGATAGATTCTTACCAATGTTTGCATTACTCAAGCCGACATTCTCGCTTCCGCTTCGTCCACCCCTGCTCACGTGGGTGCTTCCCTCTAAGGCATAATACTCCCCTAGAAATTAAAAAATCTACAAATTACAAATAAGTTCTAGCATTTCTCATTCAAAATTTTCTTTCTTATTTCCTTATTCTTATAAGAATTCCATTTTGACCATTATTATGATATTCAATATATCAATAGGATTGGATATCAGTAAACTAAAAGTAAAATAAAAGCATTCAGGATTTGATTGGATCTGTTCGATGAAATAAAGACCCAATTTGCAAATCTTTCCATATTTCAATTTGATCCAATCTATTCGTTCGTAGAGCTATTTATTTGAGAATCACCGTCAATGTATCGTTGTAGGTAAGTCTGGTATAATCCTTTGTTCTATAGTCTGGGTGGGGTTATTTACAACTAGTTAATTAAGAATTTTCAGATGTACTCATACTAGCAAGTGCATCAAAGATGCAGTCATCGATTCTCCTGAGAGGCTATAAGTTTCCAAAATTATTTCTCTTCAACTAAAAAAAAAAATATTATTCATTTGACATGAGTAGTTGAAGCGAACTCTCCTAAGAAAAAAAGATGAAATAGGCCCGCTAATATACCCAATGTCCTTGCTGCAATATGATGAGAGGCTATTCCGCCCGGAACAAAATGGTCAAACCCTTCCACACCCCACGCGGGATTTACAGCTTGGACTTTTCCGGTGAGTCCATAAGGATCGGACACCCATATTCTCGGACCATACAATCCGGTTACATGAAAAGCGCCAAAACCAAAACAGGCCACCCCTTACGGCACGAGCTGACAACAGCCATGCACCACCTGTGTCCACGTTCCCGAAGGCACTCCTCTCTTTTAAGAGGATCCGCGGCATGTCAAGCCCTGGTAAGGTTCTTTGCTTTGCATCGAATTAACCCACATGCTCCATGTAGCACCCCACTCCCGCAATGACCCGAACCCGACATCGATGGTGATATCCGAGTTCATGCCCCGCGCGGGTGGCGTGCTAAAACACTTAATCAGTCAGAAATCGGTATAAATTTTTTTTAAATCTCAACACAATATGCGGAAATCGATACTCAAATTAGGCCCATATTCATTCATAAATATTTTTAATTAACATAATTTTTCAATAACCGTTCGGGCCCTTTCACAATTACAAAACACTTGAGTCATTTCAAAATATAAATTATACAAAAGTTGCGAAATAAACAATTCAATACACAATAAAGAGATGCAATGCAGACACGAACTGATACTGACCTCTATCCCTCACTTGAAAGCTGTAGGTATACTCCTGTTGGCCTAACGGGGTATTCTTCTGAGTCCTGAAAAATATTTGCAAATTTTGGGTGAGTTTTGTGAACTCAATCATAAGACATAATTCATATATCTCACATTATTTCACATTCACATTATTTCACATTTCACATTAAATACACTTAATCGTTCATATTATGCATATGCAATGCGCATGAAACTCATGTTCATTCTTATTGTTGTGACTGAGTGTCAATCACTCACATAAATATTGGCCCATAAGGCTCAGTCAGAACAGAGTTCACGGATTATAGCATTACGTGCAGAATCAGAGTTCACAGAGCAAAGCTCTACGTGGAAGCTCTTCAAACTGGCTACTCAAGTCACAATGCCTTTATCTGAATATGCATTTTATGAAATGCATGACATACTGATCATGTCATATCACATATGATGTTAAATCAGAAACTTACATTCATCGGACCTTTTGTCCGGAACCCAACACAGTCAGTCACATTCATATAATAATTCAGTAGTCAATGAATACAAAAATTCAAATAACAGACAATAAAGTGAGACCATCTCAGTCTACTCACAGTACGCTCCAAAATAGTATTTGCTTCCAAATTCTGGAACGTCTGTATTTAGACGCTCGACCTGCACAGCCCATTTATGTAAAACACCCATTTCACACTCATCAATAATTGCACACGTATAAGCATTCATTTATTCACAATTAAATAAATGGACTATGTATAATGCATGCTCAATGATAATCCTGGGTATATGTTCTAGAACACATATTATGGTCATTTCTATTTCAAAATTCATATGTGTCTAATTGAACTTCGACTTACACTTCATTTGTACATGATCATTCTAAATTCTCCTTTCAATCTTTACCCTTTTTATAAGCTCACACATCAAGGACACTTGGTTACTCTATATCATAACTCAATTTCTCATCATTTGTTTTCTAACCTCACAGGATCTTATAATATCTAATTCCCATTCATAGCTTAGCAATTTAAACATATGTACACACTTAGGCACATTTCCCATTTACACAATAACCATAAATATATTACCCACTTAGTTTGCTTGCAAAATTCCAAGTCAAGATTATCTTTCCCCTTATTCTTGGATAGGATTCTCTTGATTTCCTAAAACAAACCAAGTCTCATTCAATAGGAATCCACTTAAGAATCTTACAATGCAAAAATCACTAAAAATTTGATTCTAGAACATTTAAATCCAAGCATTTTCTAAACTTCATAAACTAGAATCCTTCCAAAAATCCAAAAGATTCAAATGATCTTACCTTGGTTCTTCATCAAATGAAGAGATCTTTAGCTCAAATTGGAGCTCTTTCCTTCCTCTTCCTTTTTCTCTTCTTGATCAACTTCAAAATCTTTCTTGAAGATGAGGAAGAATTAAAACCCTACCTTGTTTTCTCTTCTTTCTCTCTTTCATTCTTTTCCATGTTTCTCTCTTTTATCTCTTTTCTCATCCACGCATTTTGCTTCTCTAGAATCTTCTCATTCACGTTTTCTCCTTTATTTATAAGCAAGACAACACTTCTTCTTCCAATTATGCCCTTACTGAGTGAGAATTGTCCCATTTTCCCTTCCATTTATGCCTTATGTCTTTTATACTTAAGTGTCTTGCCAATAGTACCCTTGAACATTCTAACATAACACTTTCTTTCAGAAAAATGTCCCCTATTGTTTTAAGTTTCTAATGTCTCCAAAATCATTCAATTTGGTTCAGTGATTCAAAGATATACTTCAAACATTTTTGGACTGCTCTTGTCCATAACAGTATACTATGCACAACTTCCATCTAAAATTTAAACATCTTAGCAACTGAATTAGATTCCAATTTCTTCATACCATTTGTAGCTCCATGTCTCTAGTTTACCACAAATCAAAAATCATCTCATTTGGATTAGTGGAGCTCCAGAAAATATCAAAATACTGAAGTATGTTTAGTGGGATAACACCAGTTCATATTAGTTAAGAACACACTCACTGTACCCGTCCCATGTTTTTCACTCAATCTTTCTTACTTTATTTCAGATAGCTTCTATTTTTGGTGGAGATGTAGAGAAAAGTCTTACGAATCCAATAGTTCAAGAATCAAGTCATTTGGAGGTCTAGAGAAGAAGTTATGGTCAAAAGAAGCAACCATGTTTATGACCTCAATCAAATTGAACCTATTTTGGCGCGATTTCCATAACTTTCACAAACAATGTCGAATTGATCTCGTTTTTGGACAATTGGAAAGAGGACTTTGAGATCTACAACTTTTATGAAGATCTCAAAGACAAATTCTATCTTTTGAAGGATAACAAATGGAACAGAAGACAGAAGATGAACAATAACTTCGTCTTAGAACTTCGTCTTAAAACTTATTCTTAGAACTTCGTCTTAAAACTTGGTCTTAGAACTTGGTCTTAGATTTTCGTCTCAAAACTTGGTCTTAATTTTGTCTCCAGAACATCTCCACTTATAAAGATTATAACTTTCAGCTCAGATGTCCAAAATTTTCTTACTATATACCGTTGGAAAAATAAAAAAAAGATATACAACTTTACAGAAGGCGACTTTGCTAAAATCTATTTATATCAATCTCAAATTTGCCCCTAAAGTCTGAAAACAGATTTTCTATTCATACACCAAAGTATTGCACCCAATTCTTAACTTTATGAAAATTTGAGACTCTTAGAGACAGAATTGAAATTCAATGTCTTCATAAGAAATGTAGCCATACGTTTCTAGTTTAATCCAAATCATGAATCATCTCGTTTGGATAACTAGAGAAAAAGTTATGGCTAACAGACCGAAGCACACTTAGTGAACATTTTCCAGATCACTACTAATTTTGTTTCTAAATCTTTCCTTATCACAACTCATACCAAGACCACTCTTTCTACTCCCTCTACTTCTAATTTTCAATAAAAT
Organism: Erythroxylum tenue; assembly: GCA_027568955.1. NCBI lineage: Eukaryota > Viridiplantae > Streptophyta > Magnoliopsida > Malpighiales > Erythroxylaceae > Erythroxylum > Erythroxylum tenue. Next base: position 7,631,100 of record JAOSBM010000006.1, read on the forward strand.
CATATTTAACATCAATTATACAGGGAAGTTGTCAATGAATGCATGTACCACTTTTTTATGTGCAAACATTCAATATTTATATGCATATATGCTAACATTATACATGAGCAAGAAAATGCATTTCCTTAATCTCTCTTTGAGCTCCCATGTACTGAACTTTTGGGTCCTCACCCTTAATTTGGGGACGAGATGTTGCACTCCACTGCTTGTGCGGGCCCCCGTCAATTCTTTTGAGTTTCGTTCATAAGAAGGGGCTTAGCGAGAAGATGATTGTACCATGAGATAAGCAAAGAGGTCAACCTTCAAGATAAGTATCGATCCGAATGAATCATCCTTTTCACATAGGTCAATCTTTTCCTGCTAGGCAAGAGGATAACAAGTTACAAATTCTGTCTCGGTAGGATAGATACTTATCTTGAAGGTTTTATTGAATCATCGTGTTTCGATTTATTTATAATTTCAAATTGAGTAGAATTTAAACTTCAATTTGAATTTTTTTGAAAGGATGTTCCCCCAAAAAGGGGGACTATCGGGTCAAGGGGAATCTTTAGAATTCCCACTGCTTAACTTTCAATTCGCCTCTGACCATCAACTGAAATGTGAATAACTCGTCATCCTCTCTTTGAAACAAGGGGCGCTTCTGATTCTGTCGGTGCTTGAAACAATTTTGTCTTCTCCATATTACTATATCTCTAGAGTCAATAATTTTATAACGGCGACAAAGAATCAAATTATCACTATATTTATTCCTTTTTCTACTTCTTTTTCCAAGTTCAGGATAACCCCAAAGGATTGCAAGTTTTTTTCTACCAATTGGGGCCCTCCCTTCACCACCCCTATGGGGATGGTCTACAGGGTTCATAACTACTCCTCTTACTACAAGACGCTTACCTAGCTATGCATAATGAATTGGTGTGGACATTTGTGGAACACCTCTAAGTGATAAAAGAAAGGAGAACTCATCTTCTTTCTTTTTTGATTACCTTCCTCGCGTATGTATAAGACCGAATCCATTCGATTCATCTCTTACCAAAAACAAGCCATTTATGGATATTATCAGGGGGCTCGTGCAGATCCAGTATAACCCCTTTTTCACTCCACAAGGATCAAGATCTAATAAGTGTTCATTCTCGTTCTGTTGAAAGAAGAAAAGCGCTACTGGTTTATCTCTCCATCGAATCAAATTAGCCAAAGGGGTACGTTCATGAGTGTAGCGCCCCTTACCTAGGGATACGCACCGGGGCGCTTGGAGGTCATTCTGGCACATACCCGAGGGTAAGGGTACGCTACGCTCGATCACTACACTCACTTCACATGGCATGGTATTCAAATCACTTGTCAAGCATCATAAGAAATCTACAATGTTTTTTTCCACTTCATTTCATAACCACCGAATGTCTACATCGTGTCTTTCAATAAGTTCTATATGTACATTCATAATATAAATTACAGGGGTACTATATGAAAGAGGAAAATACATCAAATCTATCTAAGCCACCCAAAAATCCCAGCTGATCGACCTTTGAGCTGTGACTTCTCTTGCCAAAACACAATCTACTAGGCAGTAAAGCCCTTCAGTAGCTAGAGTCATCTCTCGGTCCTGAAAAGACAACGTTGCAATTTTGATGAGTTTTGCGAACTCAATGAATGAACCATCATTGATGAATTCACCGGATCTTATACACATATCACATTTTGCATAATTACTCATTTTAAGCATACATGTATTGTTCATATACTCACATATCATAGCATGTCACATAGTCATTCAATATCACCTTGCAAACTATTCATGATCTTCAGTCTTATAATATTATACGCATGAGACTCGTGTTCATTCTTATTATTGTGATTAAGTGCCAATCACTTACACAAATACTGGCCCATAGGGCTCAGTTATAACAGAGTTCACGGAGCATAACTCTACGTGTAGAATTAGAGTTCACGGAGCAAAGCTCTACGTGGAAGCGCTTCAAACTGGCTACTCAAGTCACAACGCCTTTATCTGAGCATGCATTTTATGAAATGCATCATATATGATGTTAAATCATAAACTTACATTCATCGGACTTGAGTCCGGCATTCAACTTTCTTGAGAATACACATAACATACATAATTTCACAACGGATCAAAACACTTCCAATACATGCCCAACTATTATACTCCTCGAACTTCAAGTCCGGAATTCAGAATCAGATCACAAACATTTCAATAATATGGAAGTTTAAACAAATCAAAACTATTCAAAACAAATCAATCTTGGGAAAATATCTAGATTGACTCACGCGTTGCTCCCGAAGCTAATGCCTGGAAGATCTGGCAACGTCTGGAGGTTGACGTTCTAGTTGCCCCTTTATAACAAATGATATACACAATATCACAATTTGCACCATCATAAGTATTCGATAATGCACATGTATGGCATGAATTATGTACAATGCATGTTCATGATAATCCCGGGTACTATCTATCGCAAAATCAATCTCATTTAGATCAGTAGAGCTTCAGAAATCATCGAAATACTGAAGTAAGTTCAGTGGAATAACACCAGTTCAAATCCTTTAAGAGCACACTCACTGTACCCGTCCCATGTTTTTCACTCAATCTTTCTTACTTCATTTTAGATCGCTTCTATTTTTAGTGGAGATGTATAGCAATGTCTTACGAATCCAATGGTTCAAGAATCAGGTCATTTAGGGGTCTAGAGAGGAAGTTATGACCAAAAGAATCAAACATGTTTTTGTCCTTACTCATATTGTACATATCTTGGAGCAAGTGCCATAACATTTGCTACAGATGTTGGATTGATTTCATGTTTGGACGGTTTGAAAGAAGACTTCGAGATCTACAACTTTTATGAAGATCTCGAAGACAAATTCGATCTTCTAAAGGATCAAAAATGGAACAAAAAACAAAAATGAACAGTAACTTCGTCATAGAACTTCGTCTTAAAACTTCGTCTTAAAATTTCGTCTTAGAACTTCGTCTTAAAATTTCGTCTTAGAACTTCGTCTTAGAACTTTGTCTTAAAACTTCGCTCTCCCGATCATCTCTACTAATAAAGATCATAACTTTTGACTCAGATGTCCAAAATTTTCATACTATATACCGTTGGAAAGATAAAAGAAAGATCTACAACTCTTAAGAAGAAAAACTTTGCCAAAATCTATATAGATTAATCCATATTTTCTCCTGAAGTCAGAACACGAATTTTACAATCAGCTCCCAACATCCTGCACCCAGTTCTCAACTTCATGACAACTTTTGATATTCTTAGAGACAAAATTGAAATTCGATATCTTCATACAAAATATAGCCATATATCTCTAATTTAATCCAAATCAAGAATCATCTCATTTGGACAACTAAAAAAAATGTTATGGCTAAAATACTGAAACATACTCAGTGAACATTTTTCAGATTTTCAAACTTTCAATATTTTACAACACATAATCGCTAATGTTGGATCCCGCTTCCGGAACCCAACTCTCATACGAAAACATGAACGCGTGCCTATTACATATTGCCTTGAGGGGTTATTGCATTTAACCCTCATTAGCCATCATAATTTTTTTTGAACCTTTATTAGACATTATTCATACATCTTCAATCTTATAACATCCCAAAATTCGCTTACAATATCTTCAATGCCGAGCCCATACTAACCAATCACCATGCTTGAACTCATTCATCCTGTTTGCGAACAAAATTTCGAAACCTTAAAGTTGGAATTCCAATTCGACTTCTTCATACAAAACATAGTTCTATGTCTCTTGTTTATTGTGATTCAAGAATCACCTCAATCGGAGCTCTACAGCTCAATATATGCTTAAAAAGCTAAAGGGTGTTCCAACCCTAATTATACTCTTCTAACCGACCTCTCACTTGTTCTAATGCAAAATCTCTCAAAACATCTCCAAATGATACAAATTTTCATGGAGAGATACATACATGTCTTATGAATCCATTTCTTCAAGAATCACTTCATTTCGAGGTCGGATGAGGGAGTTATGCCCGAAACAATAAACCATGCTTAAACCCTAAATCGATTTGAACCTCTCTTGGCGCGATTGCCATAACTTTCAATATAGACGTCAGATTGCTTTCATTTTTGGACCATTAGAATGTAGACTTAAAGGGATACAACTTTCATGAAGACCACAAAACCTGATTCAGCCTCTAACAGTGTCAAAAATTGCAATCTTTCCCGTGCATGTCCGTTTAACGGACATAGATCGACCAAACTGCACTTTTTCACCCGAGAAGGTCCGTTAACATGGACTAGGCAAGGGGTCCAAAATGACCCGAGAAGGTCTGTTAAACGGACTTCCATGGGGCTTCCCAAACCCCTCCAAACCTTCTTTCATGCTTCCAAACTCCTTCCTAGCAACATAAACACTTATGATC
>JAOSBM010000006.1:7681149-7696389 GCA_027568955.1 Erythroxylum tenue
GATATATATTGGCTTGTCTGTGTGGTACTGTTAATGCCCTACAACCTTGAGCATTTTCACTTCTACGACGCTTTTTTGTGTATAAATACAAGAATAACAACATTAACATCCTCATCAAATTCATTTTACCATTCCAAAGCTCAAACAAAGCCAAACACTTAAACATATGATCATGATCCATTGACTCCAATTTTTTAACCAAAACTATCTGCAAAGAGAAAACAATGTAATGATCATAAACTACATCTGTATATATGTATAGAATAACTACATTTGTAAATATGTATAGAATTGCATGACATCTTTACGCATTGAGGAAGGAGAAGGATTAGAAGTCATGATGATTTTTTTCATGTTTTTAAGAGGATGTTTAGTTTGAGCATTAACTACTTTAATTGCAAACTCTTTATCTCTACAAATTTCACCAACTTAGATAAGGAGTTATCAAGAATCTCAGGCTGTCAACTTCAGCATGTTCCATTTAATTTCTTAGACATACCAATCACTATAAAGAGGGCAACATATAGTGATTGCTTACTACTCTTTGATTCCATCAAAAAAATAATAGGCATTTTGTATAATAACTTTTTTATACCGTCAAATTATAGCTAGTTATATTAGTTCTCAATCTGAATAACTATTGGAGCTCTCACATCTTGCTTCCTAAAAACTAAATAAAAGCATTTAGGAAGATCATACAGAAATTGCTTTATTCAAGTGATGTTATGAAAGGGAGGAACTATAAGGTGAAATGGTATTATATTTGTGTTCCTAAGCAAGAAGGAGGCGTAGGACTCACAAGATTAAAAAGTAGTAAGCAAAATGCTCATCATAAAGAGAATATGGACGTTGTTTATTAATAAGGATTCTATATGAGTGAGATGGATGCACGGTTGACACTTAAAAGCAAGTAGGCTTACAAAATCTGAAAGCAAATCCTAATAGTTCATGCACCTTAAATTATATACTAAGGTTAAAGGAGTCCACAAGCTGAAGGTCTCTCTCCGTGTTCTTGTCAATTGAATCCCATATGCAAATGTGTGGAAGGAATGTTAGAGTTAAATATCAAAGAATCGGTATCAAAATCAAGGTTGATAAATTATCAGATTACAGATCACGTGAAGGAGTGATCATAACTACATTTATGAGTAAGAAAAAGATGTCAACTTCATGGAGTTTCAGTTTGACAAATTTGACCACTAGCTTTGCACTCATACTTCGTTGATCTTATCAAGTGTGCATATAGTAAACAATTTGACGTTCACACCCATTTGCTCATCATGATAAAACAGTAACGCGCTTGTCATACTAAGTTAGCTTAGCATTGATGAACACAAAGTTGATTGGTTATCCTTAATGGAAGCAATATCAGCCAAGCTTAAGATATAAAGTTAATCACAAATACACAATATCAGCCAAGCTTATCTTGTTGTTTTGATAGCCTTGCAATTCACCATGCCAAACCTCTTTAGTAAATCTATAGCATACTTCTTTTGAGAAACCTCATCCCAATTGCATCTTTAACAATATTTAACCAGAACAAAATAATATAGGAGTCCAAATCACCTATATCAAAAGCCTTCGACATACCCTTCTTAAAGGTATTTATTAGGATAAAGGACTAACTAGTATAATTATTTAAACCTTACATAAACATTTCATCAAATACTTATTATTTTCATAACTCATAACATACAAGGTAGGCTTATAATCAACCAAAGTCTAGGTCTGCTTTTAGTTAATAGTTGCCAATTCTTCTTTTATTCCTCTAACTTATTCTTCCTTATTAGCTGCATCTTCAAAGATGGCCTAATTTCTAACAACCTTTTTACTTTTCTTGCAGGACAATCTGAAGTAGACAATCCTTAACAACTAATACTCAATTCAGGACTTGAGATTCTTAGAAGTTCAATGCATGTTCTTAATCAAATCCAAGGGAATCAAGATCCTAAATTGCAGTATCATTGTGAATTTGCAGGTGAATCTGTTTCTGTCCAGGATCTGAAGGGAAAATGCACGTATGTGCACACAACAATCAATTTGACAGATAGAGGACTTACTACTTTCACACAACAAACAAATTCTCACAGCACACAATAATTTCACCAAATCAATCTTGGATGAAGATAAGATAGACGACTTACCACTTTGAGCACAATACGTCTAATGCATTTCTGATTAGGACTCCTAACAATGCAGCTGTTTATGTGGAAGTAGAGAAGAGGACGACAGATTAATCTCAAATGGCGATTCAAGACTATCGGTTGTCTTCATGCAAAACCGACCCATTATCTCCATACAGAAACCTCATCTACCAAAACCCATACGTATTAAAAAAGAAATACACGATGGGATGAACAACGTCTTACCTAGAAGGGAGGCTCGAGTGTCGAACTCTGGGGTCGCTTGAAGGGAGAGTGACTTAGGCAGAAGGAAGAACACGAGGTGCTAGCCACACGAGGAGGTGCGAGAGATGAGTAGATGAACGAAGAGGAGGTGCGACAGTGATTAGTTGGAAGAGGCAGATGGAGGAAGACGATGTGCGACAGATCTATGTGTAGGTTTCGGACAGACCAGGGACTGCTAAGTCAAAATTTTTCTTGTCCGTTGGACAGTGGACAGCTGTACCTCACTTTAGGATTGGACATAATTTTCTGTCTTTGTCCACTGAGGACAGGACAAAAATTCATGCAGACAGCAACCAAACAGGGTTAAGGACAAGACTTTTATGTCCTTGTCCATTGTCCTCACCCCTGCGGAGAGTAACCAAACGCAGGGTTTAGGATTGGACAGAATTTTCTGTCTTTGTCCACTGAGGACAGGACAGAAATTCATGCGGACAGCAACCAAACAGGGTTAAGGACATGACTTTTATGTCCTTGTCCACTATCCTCACCCCTGCGGACAGTAACCAAACGCAGGGTGACAGAACAGTGACAACAATGAGAGCAACAATAGCAAAGAGAGCTTTGTGACTTAAAGTGAATTGAGTTAGAGTTGAGGTAAGTAGACTACATGGTAAGGACAACTCCTTCAATTGTGATTAGGGTTATTTTTAATTTAATCTTCAAAGTTTTAAATTTAAAATTTTAATTTATCAAAATGTTCATGATAGGATACTCTCTCATTTATAACATGAGAAATCATATTGATTAAATAGACCCAAATTTGTGAACATCATATTAGAGTTAATACTAATTTTAATTATATTATGATACAATTCTGATACTGATCAATATTGAATACTATTACAAATAAATTTCATAATTTTAAAACATTTTTTTAATTTTATATAATTAAAATTTAGTACCTTATTATAAAATTTATCTTTTAAATAATACATTTTTTAAAAAAATCAAATTTATCTCATAAGATGTTATGCAGTAAATTTAATTTATTGAATCCAATAAGTAAATCAGTGGGAAATATCAATGATTTTTATGAAATTAAAAGAATAACTACCTTTTAATTTAAACAAAAGGGGTCAAATTTAACTTTAAGGTTTTAACTAAAATTTAATTTAATCCCTAACATTTCAATACGTACAAAAAGAGTTTTAATATTTTATAAATGTTCAAAAGGGCCTCAATGTAACATCTCCATTAGTCCTCTATTAAAAAATTTATAATGGCATTTTCTTTTAATTTTTTTGTGGGTCACTACCATATATGTATCTTATATGACAAGGACCCAAAAAAAAAAATTTATAGGTCCTATGTTATATAAAGGCTTATTCTTCATCGTGGAAGGTAAGCATATTAAGCTTGGTTTCAAGTTTTAATGATAATAGAAAGAAGAAAAGGAGAGGAAAAAGAATACACATTAAGAGCTTTGAAACACTTTCTTGTTCCAAATGATAACTTATCTTTTGAGTGTTTGTGATAATCTCTACAATATCTAAGCAAACTCCACTTTGTGGCTCCAAAATAGGTATTGCAAGATACCTTCTGATGCTATAAACCTTTGCATAGTCTTTGTATAGGCACTCTTTAATATCTCTAAAGAAACGAACATCAGAAGTCTATTAAGGGAACTTCCCTATGAAAAATCGAAGAGGCAAACTAGTTGAGTCTTTTGAATCTTCTTCCACAAGCAATTAGAAAATTTGCAAAACATCCCTGTAACTAGAAAGACGTGAAATTTAGATTAAGCAAGTAAGGTTGGTCAGTTACAGTGAGCACAATTTTCCCTGTAGTTTCAATTGGGATCTATATCTGAATAAACACATTAATGCTTTCCACATATTCTTTCAAGTGTCCAACTACCAGTATCAATCTATCTTTCATTAAAACAGGGGGCAAATTCCACCAACTTCCACCAATGTCACTAACTTTGAGTAAGAAACCATCAAATTGTTGGAATTATTCCCATAACCCAATCGTTATGTAATAGATTGAACATTTTTTGTTTTGTAATTATTAACTTTGTTTAATAACATGGAAAATGATTATGTTATCAAATTATGTATATTGTGTTTTATTCTAATATGATAAGTCCTTGATTAAATTTATACACTTACCATCATAATGGAGATTATGATAATGAGAGTCAAGTCTTTAGGGTTTAATCTAAAAGTGTTCTTGATCATAGGATCATCAAATAAGGAATTTAATGATCCGGTTAGATCAATATGTATGTAATAGTATCTATTGGATGGATATTAGTAGATCTCATTTACTAAGTTACATATATAGATGATGCATATGGAGATATGATCATTAAACTGACCAAACTGAGAATTCCCAATGGTTAATATTACCTATGAGCTGTCAAGTAGGATATTCTTATAAGGATTTAAATGTATATTTTTCCTTTGACCCAAGATCATCATAGTAATCAATAGGTCACTTATTATGTTTTGATGTGGACACCTAGTATGTAAAAATGTTATTTGAATGATCATTGGATATAATTGAGTACCTATCTGATTAGTGGTGAGTCAAGATAGAATGTATCGACTCTAGGTAATGAGTTTGAGCTCTATGTTGTCATTGATCTTAATAGTTTTTTCAAGACCTTAGGCAGGGCGATTGAATGAGTGAGGAAAAGGAGTTTTCTAAATCATTCACCAATCATTAATAATCGACATGTAACATAATTGGTTATCTAATAGGGTTTGACAGTTAAACTATACCTTAGGATAATCCAAAGCTGTAATGATGGAAGGTAATAATACATTATCCTTAACCAGGTTCTGTCTTTGTAAGGTTGTTACTTCACACTATCCGGCCATTGAGGAATATTGTTAGACGCCAACCTTGATTAGTAATTAATTAGATTAATTACTACCGGCTTAGTGATGAACCTATACCGGCTTAGTGATGAGCCAATATTGTCACACACTTACGAGAGTAATATTTCCTGTTTATGATTATTTAATTTATTATGAGATAATTCATTAAATAATCTATATGAATTATTATTATATTTTTTCCTAGCACAAAAAAATATAATTAATATTGAAAATTCTCTTGTACAAAATAAATGAATAAAATAAAATTATTTTATTTTATTTCATTTTATAAATAATAATTATTATTTAAAAAGGAAAAGAAAGAAAGAAAAGGGCGTCAGATGGCGTTTTGGCCTCGGTGATTGTGTTTTTAGTTTTAACATTAAAACCAAATCAAAATGAAACGATGTGTTGGTTTTTTAAGTTATGAAAACGTTATGAACTGACAAATGAAGATAGAGTAAAAAATATAGATACTTTTTCATTTTCATTTTTGTACATTGAGATTAACAAGAGAAAAGAAAATAATTTTTTTTTCTCTATTCTTGAATAAAGTGTTCTTCAAATTTTAACCATAGTCATATCAAGTGTTGAAAGTGGGATGTATTTCTCGGTGTGGGGTGCATAAAGACTTCGTATTTTCGAAGTTCATTACTGATTAATCCTCACAAATTTCAGGTATTTATTTTTTCATGTTCTTACTATTAATATATTTGTTAAACACAATAGATGACTATAAGATTGCAATTTTTTATTTTCACTGTGTATGCGATCCATCACAGATTCCACTGTTATTGTAACCTCAATGACATCTTCTTTTTCTTGATTAAATTGAAGTAGGTTTCAAGGAAGTTCATTGTTATTTCTGGATGTGAATTTATATTTTCATAACTAGACTAAATATATAGCCAAAATTTTGGGGAGTCACAGAGAAACTCAAATTACATATAAGTGTTTGGATGAGAAACTAGATATGATAAATCACATCACTATCACAGCTGAAAGAGAGGAGCATATGACATGGGACCAACAACTTTTTTATTTTTTAGGTCCTTGCTACACAGGATACACATATTTCATAAGACCTATATAAAATTAAATAAATAATATCACCTATAATTTTTTGTACGAGTTGAAGTATTATAGTTCTTTCTGTATTTGTTGAAACGTTAAGGTTTTAACTTTAGCATCTAATTTGACCTTTTTTCCTTTAATTTAAACCAAGTACCTTAACTTTATATAAACTTTGAATTTGTACTTCTTGTAGAACAAATGATTCATCTTTTTATTTTAGGACTCCAGGATTTTTCTTAGGCATATTCTTGCTCCAACAATTTTAATATGCAGAACTTTGTCTCAGAAGAATAGAAAATTTGTCTAACTATAAAAATCACATTATTTCATTATGTTTCACTATAACCATTAAATAATTTGTTTTTTTCTTTTGAATCACTCCAAGTCATAAATTCCATTAACAAGAACAACTAGTTTTTAAGTTTATACCCTTACAATCAATCAATTTATTACAATTAATGTATAACATTCTTTATTTATCCAATAAAGGCAATATTTATCTGTATATGTTTATGTTAATTATATTTAATGATTAATAATAAATATAAAATCCTGAAAATAATTACTGTAGAATTGAAATTATTATGAGATTATAATTATAATATTCAAATTACATTTAAGTATAATTCCTAAATTTTTCCTAGTTATAATTTTATCAAGATGAGATATTGATGGAATAGTAAAATTATCGCATATTATGTTTTTTCATATAAAGAAAGTAATTGATCTTATAAATCAAAGTATGAGGACAATTAAAAACATGTGTATATGCTTATAAGAGAATAAATTTACCAAATTGACCAGATATTTAAGATTACCAAAGTATCTCATATGAGAATTACTATATTTGTATGCTATTTATGACATATTCTATTTAAGGTAGCTTAGTCAATAATATTTAGATATATTATGAATTATTTGGAGATAGTTCAGTAAGTCGTTAAATGATTCGTCACCCTGAAGTAATTAGAGAGAATGTTCTACCATTTTTTATTAATAATGATTTAAGAAATTATAAGGTTAGAGAAACTTAAGATTTGAAAAGTTTATTTTCAAATATCTAAATCAGTTAGTAATTAGCAAAAGGAAAATTATTGAATTAATGTCCTCTGTTTAAGAACTGATAGTATGATTTTACTTATTTTTTATTGTCCTAAGTTACTTTAAAATGTCATATGGTATTAGAAAAATATTTTACCAAAAAAATATTTTACTAAATTATTTTAACAAAATTTGCTATTAAAAATTAAGTCAAAACAATCATTTAGCTTGTTCTATATTTAAATTAATAAAAAGTAGTTACATTGAAATGATTTTAAAATAATAAAAAAAATTATTGTCTTGTTGAGCGTGTATACCTCTTCTCATGAAAGAAGTAACAAACTCACTGTCACCCTTTTTTTTTCACTTCGTCAACAAATTAAAACATTGTGTGTGACTTGAAAATTTTTGCAAGTTACTATCAATCTATACAAAAGATAGGTGGCTATTAAAATTTAAAATGAAAAGTGCCTCTTGTAATTTGAAAATATCACAAACTATAGTGTGAAAATTTAAAAGCTAAAGAAGGAGAAAGAATGACAGTCAATTTATACTGGTTCGACTTATAACTAAGCCTATGTCCAGTCCCCAAGTATCTCATTTAAGTATTTCACTAAAATCTCCAAGTAGTGATTTGATGAGCCTCTCCAAGCTCACAAGTACATCTTTTATAAGGTTCTTCAACCTTCCACACTAGTAGTATTTGATAAGCCTCTACAAGCTCTCAACAATTGAAAGTGGGATTGCTCAATATAAGCAAGAATGGATAATCTTTCTCAATACAGTGTCTTCACTTTCTAAAGCACAGAGGATAAATGAAGATATGACTTTCGATTTGGACTATAGCTGTTACTGATATATTTTCAAATCTTGTGTTGAGTGGATGCAGCAGCTCTTCCTTAAATAAGAGTTCTCTTCAAGGAACGTTTTAAAATTTTCTTCACATATACTAGCTATTGCTTCAATTTCATCATGAACTAACTGACTGAATCGGTTGTGAATCTATTAAAACACAGTATCTTTAAATATCCAAATGTTTGGATATATTTTTGACTGTGTCTTGATGCCAACTGTCAAATCGGATGAATACTGGTTTCTTCATTAGTACATAAATGATAGGGACTATCCATTCCAGATTTTATGGAATCGTTTTTGACTGTTTGAATGAGTTTGTTACGATGGTTCCTATAAAATAGAAGTTTTTAGTCGATTAGTCTCTCATTTAAACAGATAACTAAGTTATATCCATTTGTATAATGTTATCCTTTTGGATAAATGAGATAATTTAGTCAAGTAATTTTGAATTTAAAAATTAACTGAATATTATTGATTGTTATCATCAAAATTATTAATTTAGAAGCCTTAAGCTAACAATCTCCCCCTTTTTGATGATGACAAGCAGTAACAGATATATTTAAAAAGATTCAAATAACTGTTAAGGATTTCAAAACATCTATGTATAAGTCCTTACTAACAACCGTGATTAGAAAAGGCCTCTTACTACCAAGTAATAGGATCCTATTGTTTGTTGAAATGTAAAGGACATATTCAACTATGAATGTCAAGCATCTATCAGCTTATCATTGAAAACATTTAACATAAGAATTAAAAAAATATCAACATCAACATGTTCAAATGCATGTTTCAAAACATTCAAGATATATCAATATTAATATCAACATGCAGCATGTTCCAAATCTTGTTTCAAAACATTCAAGATATATGAACATTAATATCAACATGCAACATGTTCCAAAGCTTGTTGAAAATATATCTGTCTACTCTCCCTCTTTGTCATTATCGAAAAGGATAGAGAAGAAACTAAACATGCAATTCAAAATATCCATACAAGAATAAACATAAATATTCAGGTCACAAAATATCCAAGATTAAAAATCATTCACAAAAAATTAAAAATATTATGTTTTTCAAGGAAAGTATTCTTGATATTTGAGAGTGGTGATAAGGGTCTAGAGCAGGTTCTTCATTTCAGTGACTTGTTCCTGCATTTTGGTCATCGACACATTCATTTAGTCTTGAGTGAACCTGATATCCCTCAGTTGTTGTTGGAGTACAAGATTGTTGGTATCTTACGACTTAATAGGATTTTGTCGCTTTGAAGAAGGTCCCATAACATCTGCAACTCTTTTAGTCTTCTTGTCAACCCATACGTTCTCTTTCAGCTTGTACCCAAATTGGAAAGGAATGGAGGAATAGCACTTTGCAGGCTTATACCATTCCAAATTGTCAAAAGAAACACAATAATGGGCAAGAATTTTTGTCAGAAGCATTCCATAAGGTAAACGTCCATTGATGTTCTTATGACTTCCCCTATCTAACATAAATCATATGATCATAGCGGGAAGGTTCATTCGGTTACCTTTGAGCAAGTTATAGATGACATAAGTGTCCAGAAGATTGCACCTTTCAACATAGTTGCTTCTTAGGAAAATATATATGGAAAAGAGAGATATAAAGCATCTTTGCAACAAGTTCAACTGTCTACACCAGGGTCTTCTATCTTGTGTGTCTTCAATGTAGAGACAAATGAATTAAACAATTGTTGCCATGTCTTGATCAGCAACATCCAATTTATGGTAAGGAAAATCAGTTTTTCCAACAGGGGCTATATTCAACAAATTCCTCAATATCTCGTAAGTTATCAAAATTTCACTCATTAACCCGTGAGATAATTGCCAAATTCCATCAATAACTTCTTTTCTCATGTGAGTGTAAAATAATCTAACCAGCTCATCAGATATAGTTTCATTCAAAATAAGAACAATATGACAACCTACTATAAGAAAGTAGGGAAAGATGTTGATACCAATATCTTCAACTGTTGCCATGTCTTGATCAGCAACATCCAATTTGTGGCAGGGAAAATCAAATTTTCCAACAGGGGCTATATTCAACAAATTCCTCAATATCTCTTAAGTTATCAAAATTTCACTCATTAACCCATGAAATAATTGCCAATTTCCATCAATAACTTCTTTTCTCATGTGAGTATAAAATAATCTAACCAGCTCATCAGATACAGTTTCATTCAAAATAAGAACATTATGACAACCTACTATAAGAAAGTAGGGAAAGATGTTGATACCAATATCTTCAAACATGAAAGGAGGTAGAATGCACTCAGCAACCACCTTTCTTTTTTTGTAGTGCATTTTGAATCTAGCCTCAACTTCCATCGGTTGAAAGGTTTTAGGAGGTTTTGATGACTCTCCTTTCTCTAGTACAGAAGGGTTCTTTCCTTTGGATTTTTTAACTGGAGCTTCTAGAGGTTTCATCATAGAGAGGATCCTCTTGAGTTATAAGATCTATTGTAGGTTCCTCAATGATAGGAGCCTTTCCTTTTCTTATTTCTTCTTTTCTTGTCTGCTTAAGTTCAAATTGAGCAGACTCGTCTTCTTCATCTCTTCTTATTTTTTGAGAAGATTCTTCTTGTATTTGTTCATCATCTTTTTAAGAGTCCTTTTTGTATTTTCTCTGATGAAATTAGAGAATTCCCTTTGCTAGGTGACTTCTCTGCGCTAGTAGACTCCTCTTCACTAACAGATTCCTCTTTGTCTTTGTGTGACATAAGGTTTAATTCGCTAGATTCAGGGTCCTCTTCATCAGAGTGATGTCGAGGATCATTCCTCTGTTTGGTCTTAAATGAATGGAGGAGGTCTTCATTAGATGAATAAGAAATTGTCTATTCCAGAGACGACGAGGGTAGATTCTTCCTTTTTCGTTCGTACTTGTGCAAGGGTTCCATCAGTCTCTATTTGGGTACAGATAATGGCTTTTTGAAAGAGGAAGAAACAGTGGGTTCTATCTAGTTTTTGGTATTATCTTTATATAATTTGTTGAATATGACAAGAGCATATCATGTAGTGGAATTCTGTCTAGGGTTTATTTGAATCAGACACATTGTTTGTGTCATAAATTGGCATACAAACCTCCAAATTGGGTTATTTCAGCTGCATATGAAATATAATACATAGAACTAGAAATATCTAGAAGAGACTCTTGGCTTAATTATGGCTTTATTACATTGTAAATTGAGATCGAAAATGGTGACTTGATGCTGCCCCTGTTTTGGAGCATCTTGTGATGTTTGATCTATATCTTATGATTTAGAAGTCCAAATGGCTTGATGTTTAATGTTTTAGAAACTAAAGACATAGGAAAAAATCCCATAAGACATAAAAGCCTAATTTGTAGCATCCCCTTACCGCAGGGTACACACCGGGATGCCCGAAGGTCATTCTGATACATATCCTATGATAAGGGCGAACTACGATCGATCACTACATTCACTTCACATGTCATTGTATCACAATTTACTTAAAAAGCATCATAAGAAGACCATAATATTTTAAAACCAACTTTTTCCTCATTGCATTTCAAAAAAATTGAAGTCTACATTGTGTCTTTCACATTTTCCATATGTACATCACCAAAACCTAATACAAAAGTACTACATGAGAGAGGAAAATATATCAAATCTATCTAAGCCATACCAAAAGAAATCCCAGATGACCGGCCTTTGTTCCATGACTTCTCTTGCACAACTCACAATCTACACGGTATCAGAGCCTCTTAGTAGCTAGAGTCATCTCTCGATCCTGAAAGGTCAACGTTGCAATTTTGGTGAGTTTTGCGAACTCAATGAGGCAACCATCATCGATGGTTCACTCAAATCATGCACACATCAATTCATATCATAATTATTTCACAAATTTGTATTTTTCATGATTAACACATTTTCACTCAAGCATAATCAGTTTTGCATTTCAATCAATCAGGCATACTTAACAAAAATGCATATGAAATGCTCATGAGACACTTTTCAGTTATTACATTGTTGTGTCTGAGTTCCTGAACTGTCCCATATAGGACTCATTAAATGTTGAGCCTAAGGCTCTGAATCACTTTTGAGCTCGAGGCTAAGTATCACTCGTTGAGCTTTAAGCTCTAATCGGTGGCTACTCTGGTCACAACTGCCATTATCTAATTATGCATTCATGAATGGATTGCATATACCACAATCAATCACCTTATAAAGCACATAGGTCTCCACATTTACATTCAAGTCGCACTTCAGTAATTCAATCCACATTACACACTCATCGGACCTTCTGTCCGGAATCTACAATCAAATCACATTTATTCATTATTTAAAATATAATTATAAGCCAACAATAATTGAGAGAAACCGTCTAGGTTACTCACAAGTTACTCCTGAAGCTAATTCCTGGAAGATCCGGCAACGTTTGGAGGTTGACGTTCCAGTTGCTCCTCTATAACAAATAATGCACACAATATCATAATTTACAAAATCATAAGTATTCAATAATTCACATGCATGAAATGAATTATGTACAATGCGTGTTCATGATAATCCCGGAAAATTTCCAACATAAAATCGATCTCATATCAAAGCTTATCATACTTAGGTTTTTGCCTCACGAAAACCATTGAATTCACAATTCATTTCTCATTGTGTCACTACAAATTTTTCCAAGACACCCCCCTTTCAGGTCTACAGTTCACATACAATCAGAAGGAGAAAATACGGTAATTTGGTCATACTCTCTTCTAGAAAATTATTCCTCTATGTCTTATCTTTCCATTGACACCAAAATCACTCAATTTGGTTCAGTATTGTGGAAGATATATCTTAAACCTTTTTGGGGTGTTCTTAATGAAAAACAATTTACTATATACAACTTCCATCTAGAAATTGAATACTTTGAGACTGAATGAAGAATTAGTTTCTTCGTATGATTTGTAGCCCTAGTTCTCTATTTTAATCCAAATCAAAAATCATCTCAATTGGAACAGTAGAGCTCCAGAAATCATCAAAATACTGAAGTAAGTTTCATGGAATTACTCCAGTTCATACCCTTTAAGAGCACACTCACTGTACCCGTCCCACTCTTTTCACTCAATCTTTCTCCATTAATTTAGGATAGCTATGATTCTTGATAAGAATGTAGATAAATATCTTACAAATTTAATGGTTCAAGAACCAAATGATTTGGATGTCTAGAGAAGAAGTTATGGCCAAAAGAATACAACATGTTCATATCTTTACTTACATTGTACAAGTCTTGGAGAAAATGTCATAACTCTCCCTACAGATTTTGGATTGACTTTATTTTTAGACTAATGGAAAGAGGACCTCTAGATCTACAACTTTCATGAAGACCTCAAAGGCCAATTCTATCTTCTGTCTCCTGTATCGTCTCACTTTTGTATCGTCTCACTTTCTATCGTCTCGCTTTCTATTGTCTCACTTTCATCGTCTCACTTTCATCGTCTCACTTTCATCGTCTCACTTTCTATCGTCTCACTTTCTATCGCCTCACTTTCTATCGTCTCACTTTCATCGTCTCACTTTCTATGGTCTCACTTTCATCATCTCACTTTCATCGTCTCACTTTCATTCGTCTCACTTTCATCGTCTCACTTTCTGTCGTCTCACTTTCATCGTCTCACTTTCTATCGTCTCACTTTCTATCGTCTCACATTCATCGTCTCACTTTTTATCGTCTTACTTTCTATCGTCTCACTTTCTATCCCCTCACTTTTGCATCTAGAACGTATCTACTTATAAGAATCATATCTCAATTGGATCAGTAGAGCTCTAGAAATCATCAAAATACTGAAGTAAGTTTCATGGAATTACTCAAGTTCATATCCTTTAAAAGCACACTCACTGAACCCGTCCCACTCTTTTCACTCAATCTTTCTCCATTAATTTTAGATAGCTATGATTCTAGCTGGGAATGTAGATCAATATCTTACGAATCCAATGGTTCAAGAACTAAGTCATTTGTATGTCTAGAGAAGAAGTTATGGCCAAAAGAATCCAACATGTTCATATCTTTACTTACATTGTACATGTCTTGGAGCAAATGTCATAACTCTCCCTACTGATGTCGGATTGACTTTGTTTTTGGAATAATGGAAAGAGGACCTCTAGATCTACAACTTTCATGAAGATCTCAAAGGCCAATTCTATCTTCTGTCTCCTGTATCGTCTCACTTTTACATCGTCTCACTTTCCTTCGTCTCACTTTCTATCTTCTCACTTTCATCGTCTCACTTTCTATCGTCTCACTGTCATCGTCTCACTTTCTATCGTCTCACTTTCTATTGTCTCACTTTCTATCGTCTCACTTTCATCGTCTCACTTTCATCGTCTCATTTTCTATCGTCTCACTTTCTATCGTCTCACTTTCTATCGTCTCACTTTCATCGTCTCACTTTCATCTTCTCACTTTCAATCGTCTCACTTTCTTCGTCTCACTTTCATCGTCTCACTTTCATCGTCTCACTTTCTATCGTCTCACTTTCTATCGTCTCACTTTCATCGTCTCACTTTCTATCGTCTCACTTTCATCGTCTCACTTTCATCGTCTCACTTTCATCGCCTCATTTTCATCGTCTCACTTTTTATCGTCTCATTTTCAATCGTCTCACTTTCATCGTCTCACTTTCGATCGTCTCACTTTCATCGTCTCACTTTCTATCGCCTCACTTTTGCGTCCAGAACGTATCTTCTTATAAGAATCATATCTCAATTGGATCAGTAGAGCTCCAGAAATCATCAAAATAATGAAGTAAGTTTCATGGAATTACTCCAGTTCATAACCTTTAAGAGCACACTCACTGTATCCGTCCCACTCTTTTCACTCAATCTTTCACCATTCAGTTCGGATAGCTACGATTCTTGGTGAGAATGTAGATCAATATCTTACAAAACTAATGGTTCAAGAACCAAGTCATTTGGATGTCTAGAGAAGAAGTTATGGTCAAAAGAATCCAACATGTTCATATCTTTACTTACATTGTACATGTCTTGGAGCAAATCTCATAACTCTCCCTACAGA
>JAOSBM010000006.1:7757282-7767626 GCA_027568955.1 Erythroxylum tenue
TATCATAATACTTTAAAATGTACAAATGTACATGGAGCAAACATAACGATCCCCTAACTAGCAGTGTCTAAGGACATAAAAACACCCATACTGTATACTTGTGTTACAAACACAAGTAGGTGAAGTCCTTTAGTTAAAGGAGCGAATCACAATTCCTCAGTTCTTAAAAGCTCTAAACCTTAATGTCACTTTTCCGTGTCGACACCCTTATGACCAAATAATTGATCTTTAACTGCTATGGCCCTGTGATATTCTTTGTTGTCATTAAACAACACTTTAAGAAGAATGTCACAGTAAAACCAAATAGGTCTAGCCACTGAATGGACCACAAACCACTCAGAAATTAAATTTCTGAGTTAAATCATCTACGAAGCAACCCCTTAGCATGCACTCTACATGCCTAGTCGAGGAAGTTACACGTGTCTCTTTGACACACTTCTACAACTATGTACCATCTGCAAACTTGAACTTTAACCTTAAGTGGACTTTGGATCATCCGAACACATAGCTAACTTTTAATCTGAATTCCCTACAAGGTTTGGCCTGTTGACTTCACTATATGTCAACATATAATCCTTGATTCCTTCAAGTATCTCAATACTCGCTAGATTGCATTTCAAAAGTCTATAACTGGATTAACTAGATATTGACCAAACAGTCAACCAGTAAATGCAATGTCCTATCTAGTACATAGCTAAGCATACATCAGGCTATCCACCGTACTCGAATACGGAACATTCCTCATAATCTCTCTTCACTTTATTCTTTGGGTATTGTACCAAAGATTATCTCTCACTGTGAGAGACAGGTGTTATGATAGGTTTATTGTCAACCGTATTAAACCTTTGTAACACGTATTCAATGTATGCATTGTTTGAGAGATCTGATGAGTGTTAAGATATGTCCTAGTAAATCCGAATACCTAGGACAAAAGATGCTATACTAAGGTCTTTATGTCAAGGTTCTTGACCAAAAGTTGCTTATCCTCATACAACATGATCAAGTGACTTGATGTGAGCAATTTACCATCCTCATGCAGTAATAGGAAGATAACTTTGCTCCCCTCAACTTCATAGTACCAGCATCCTTTGACTTTATTTTCCAAGAAGCCAGAAGAGGCCATAACCTCACCAAATGTAAAGTATCACTTTCAGGAGGTTTATTGTAAACCATATATTGATCTGCATAACTTGCAAACCATGTCAGTATTGTCTGGTTCCTGGGACCCTACAAATTGTACTGTATAGATCACTTCATAAAGGTTTTACTCAGGAAGGTGGTTTACTCTATATCATCATAAGCTACAATTGCTTTTATCACTCAAAATGTCTCCTAGGATAAGAGTAAAAAGGTAACACAAAGTCAGCCTTTTCCCCCCGAGTGAACCCTTATGCAATTGAGCGAGCCCATAAACCGTTGAACTTTATCCTAAAATCCTTTAGGTCTTAAACTTTATTTACAACTGACGAGTTTGCAGTTCTTGATGCAAATCAACTAGCTCCTAGACCTTACTATGCTTCATGGCTTGCATTTCGTCATTCATCGCATCCCACCACACATCCGCATTGGGTCCAGAAATAGCTTCTGTAAAAGTAACTGGATCCGTAGTATGTCTAATAACATAGTCCAGTACACCTGACAGACTATGTTGTCAGGTGGGATAACAAGTTGTCTCTCTCCAGTGGATTTACTTAACCTTATTAGATCTTATACCCTCAGGAATCCCTTTGTGTACAGGTATGGTTCCTGTTCCTGTACAGGTATGGTACAAAAATCTAAATCCACTGGATCTAACTGTATGAGTAGTGGATACGTGACAACTGTAGTATCCACCCTGCTATCATTTGAAGGGTCAAAAGACCCACCATCATCATAGACATGGTATTCCAAAAACTTGGCTGTTTGTGATTCCACTATTTTGGTCCATCCTTGTCTACAGTAAAATCTGTAGCCCTAAATTGGTTGAGATATTTTACTAAATAGAAATGAAGAAAACGAGTATGCAATATTTCTTTATAAGGATTATTCTACCCCAGTAGGGTAGCCCTTTACACGATTGTGTGCAAGGCTGAGTTCTTCAACTTCTAGATAGGTAGATTAGTCCTACTCTACATTGACTTATTTAAGTCCTTTAGGGTGCAATTATGCCTTTCGACAACACACCATTTTATTTAGAACTACTTGGCATAGTGAACTAAGTCACTATTCTAACTGACTCCATATATCTGACAAACGAACCTTTTAAAGTCCTGAACCATCATGTTTGCCATGATATTCTCCTCCACGGTCAAATCTGACTATCTTGATGAATTTTCCCAACTGGTTCTCAACCTTCAGTCTTTAAGCAAGATCACAAGATTTTGATGGGAATAATCACCAAGAAATGTCAGAATACTTTTAGAATTGCACAATGCAATTATATGAGGTCTACCAAAATCTTTATGTATTAGACTCAACAAGTTAGAAGTATGAGTTGACCCCATTGTCCTTATTAATCAACTTACCCCTACAATAGTCGGTACATGTTCTAGATCATCTTAATCTAGAATTGGAAAATGTAGCTTAAACTTTTATGCCACACCATGTATGACTTCTTATTCATCAGGTCCTTCATACCTTGTTTAGCATGATATGAAGAACTATATATCTAATTCTGGGTAAGATACATTCTATACAAACCATATGATAATAAAGTTGTATCTTTATATTTTGCATTAAACAGTAACTGTGTAACAGAAGTGTTAAATGCAAAATGCCAACCTTCAGTGTCTTTAATTGATCAAAAGATCACATATAAAATGTGTCGTGTAAAAACCAAATGAACTTTACTATAAAGTTCAGTACATACACCCCCTATAGATATTATTTCCACCTGTTTATTGCTGTGAAACATCAGTTCCTCATTCCCTTTAAACCTCATACTTCTGGTTTCTTTATTTCTTAAGGACCTTTACCAGAACTGTTCTGACCATCTTCAGCATGTGGAGAAGATTTGAACTTTCTACCTTTGAACATAATGGGCTTCATCTTTGTCTTCCCTTAAGCTGCTTCAAGGACTGTAGGAGTAACAACTTGAGTTTCTCCACCTTAGCAATACAATGGGATATTAAAGCTTTGAAGTCTCAATATCTTCACCTACTGTGAAAATAAACTATTCTTGATAAGTACTCTATTACTCCCCTTTTTCTTTATATACTTCATGGAGAATAATATTTTCATCAAGGTACTTGTCTCAATACCATATGAGACTGTGTACCTCTTGGAGACATTATCAAGAAACTCCTTCGCTATGTCTGTGTCCGGAAGTCCACTTTGCAGATGGTTAGGTATGGATTTCTTAATGGTCATCAGATATAATCTGCTAGACCGATCCTAAGTTTCATAGGCTGCTTTATGAGCTGTCGAGCTCATGGATGCAAGTGGAGAAGGCTTACCCGTCCATATGGCCATTTCAACTACAACTATCTCCATAACCTTCAAAACATCCTCCGTCCAATCCTCTATATTCAAACCAGCAAGGGTTTCAACAGGGACACTGATTTAGTTGACTGAAAAGGTGACTTCAAGATGATAATCTTTAAATCAACACTAATGTAGGACAACAGCGATACTAACACCATTGAACAGTATCTTTCCTGAAAATCCGATCACACATATTATGAAACACTTTTGGGCTGAATACATAATATATGCAATTAGACTCCCACACAAAATAGCGATCGGAGTATAAACCATCAACTCTCATGACACTACCACCTTTGGGTGAATAGATCACTTAAGCAACAGTCTTCCTCCATCTAATGCCTTTATGTACAACTCAAAATTTTATGTAAGGCCAACACCTTTGGGCAGAATAACCAAACATAAAATCATAGACATCCCCCAACATGCAAGCAAAACAATTTAGAATAGTGACTTGAAAGGCCACTTTGGTGACTACATTCTCATCAGCATCCAAAAAGTTCGCAAACACAAGGGATACATCTTTATGACATCCTCACATTCCTTATGGGCATACCGTATGTGACAATGCAACCTCAATAAATGTAAAAATCCTAATGCACAATCTTATTGTCACACACATGTGCTGAAGACATTCTCCGTAAACTTTATTCAAGACCTTCGTGAAAGAAAAATCTCAATAGAGTGACTATCGTGCATCACCAGATACTGAACTAACCTCCTAAGACGCGACAACTCCATGTATCTCCCTTATGGCAAGTTCACTGCACGAAAATTCACTCAAAAATGGCTTCAGAATGTCTCAATTTTTTCCCCGATTGATTATCACGCAATCCCAAACACTAAAAATGAGACCCAAGACACGAGACCCTCATGCATCTCCCTCATACGTAGTCCAAAGCATAAAAATTTAATCGAAATCGGATTCAGAATACCTTAACTCCTTTTTTGATACTGTAGCACCTGTCCGTACGACTGACGTAACGTCGATGTCATCATTGACGTCGATGCGCGTGCTGGAGAGGCGAGCATGCACTGCATGCGCGAGGCCAGACTCGTGTCCCAGCGCTTGATACGTGCAACGCACGTACGAACACGTGTTGTGCATCCGCCAAGCCACGTGTTCGTCGTGTGGACGGTCCGGATGGGCGCTGTTGCGCACGCGCCCTTCATTCCAAGCAGGTTGGTAAGCTGGCGGTGAGCTGCGCGTACGTTGCACGCGCGATGGAGCCACATGTCGGCGTGCGATTGGCGCGTACGCCTCACGCGTCGACCGTACGCGGGCACACCCACCCGCTAGAGTAGCGTCGGGCGTGTGGACGCTGGAAGCGATTTTCGGTGTCCCGAGAAGGCATTTTTCGCTCCGTTCGGCCCGTTTTCAACCCATTTTTCGTAGCTAACATTATGTATACCACTTTTACGTAACTATATACTTAAAAAACTGGAAAAACGAATCAAAAATCAAGGAAATCCAAATGAGATAAAAAAAACCTAAAAATCTTTATTTCCGGCAATTCGATCACGTAACCACTCTGATACCACATGTTATACGTAGTCGGAGCCTTATTACGTATCCCGGATCTACATGAAAGGATTAAAAACGAAGGTAATGCGGAATACCTGAATTTCGGTTCAATCTCTGATTCCGATGTCGATTCCGAGCTTCAAACGTCTCCAAATCGTCCGGAACCTTTAATAGAAAGTGATTACCGATTCACAGGCTAGGCCTTTCTACAATTTCCACAAATCACGGGCTTCCCTAACGGGTCAGAAATTCTTATGCTCATGAATGAATTCTTTAGTAACAGTAGGAGACTTTAAACTTTATATAGCTTCCATATTGGGTTTCTCCATCGCAAGGCCGATATGGACCCGGTCTATACTAATCGGGACCTATTTTTTATCTGAATTTTGACCCATTAATCTAAATTATTTATTGGTCATTTTATTATCTTTATCTGAATCAAATGACGTATCTTAACCAATTATTTATTTAAAAACTAAAATTTTAATTAATGTTAGTCCAACTTTATAAGACATGGATAAAATTGTCCCTAAGAACAAAAATATCTTACATTTTAGTTAAATTACTCTGTCTATTTAAAAGTTTGACTTAAGAAGAATTTACTTCAATGATTCCTTTACTTTTAATTAGCCTCAGTGTCGTTTCGTCGCTGTTTCAGCGTATGATAGGTAGATCCCTATAGTCAGTCCCCCGTCGCCGCTGAGATGACAAAATTTGTTCCTTAGAAAACCCTAATTACAGTAGAAGAGAAAAAGGACTAATCAAATCTATAATATTCAGCGCTTGCAACAAAGACGAAGGTATTTCTTTTCTCGTCTTTCATCTTTAACTTGCGACTTAAGGGATGTCTTTGCGTGTTTTATTCGCTCAAAACGTTAATTTCTGATATGATATGTATTGATATGATGTTCTTTACTGGCACCAACAAGATGCAATCTAACTCTAGTGTGCCAACAAAAGAACACGAAACACAACAATCCACTGGATTTTTTTTTTTCAGTTGGTTTCGGTTTTCAATTAGCAAATATAATTGATTTCAGTTATAATTCTTTTATTTTGTCCAGATTTCAGGATGAGGTTGTTAACCCACAACATGCTTTCATCGAACATTAAAGGAGTGTGCAATGGGTTCCCTCTCGGTATAGAGGTGGAGAAAGTGATTGAGAAGCAAGTGGACTTCAATCCTGATTTTCTGAGGAACATGTTTGCAAAGGTGGAGTGGAAAGCCCTTGTTGACGCAGCTCGAACCATGGGCTATGCAGAGCTCCCTGAAGAAGCTGATTTGTCAATGCTGGAGTCTGTTGATTTCCTCCAAAGATTTCACCACGCCTTGTTGGAACTCCATCTGGAGGAAGGAGCTTTGGTTTGTCCAGAGACTGGCCGCAAGTTTCCTGTTAATAAGGGTATTCCCAACATGCTCCTTCTTGAAGATGAAGTTTAGGTTTAGCCAACATCCATTTTTCTTGACCTTTATGTTCGCTATCCATAGGTTTTGGGAGAATTTGTGATAGGTATTATTTCAGCTTAAGCGTGTGCCTTGGGTTTCTTTTATGTAACAATATGCTTCACATCTGGGGTTTGATTTATCACACCCTCCTTCCTAAAGGCTGTGGAGTAAGCCAATTCTGAGGCGTAGTTGCTTATTCTGATTATGTTAATTCATTAGATAAAACCATGTCCTGCAACATCTCTATCAATCATCACCTTTGTTTTAAATATGAGTAGGGAATGAAAGTTCATAGAACACATTTTTCCACCATCTTCCAGGAAAATCTTCTTTGCAAAGCATATTAAACACATCGTGAATTGCCCCACAACATTCCTACTAAAACCTTAAATGTCTAACTTGAATTGTACAAACAATTTCTGTATTATTACAAGGAAGAAAATGAATATAAAGTATCAAATTTCTGTGATGGAAGGGTTGATTGGTTTCTGATCTTCCTTTTGGGACACCCAAACCCCAATTCTATCTTCAAGTTTATAAGTTTCTCCTAACCTTTTGTCTGTACAAAGATGTCAGTAGAAACGGTAAATGTAAATGGCTCGGATGACCATCCTGCCATGTATCCTTCCTGAATGCAAGCATCCGGCAGCAAGTTCTTAGGACCTGTTATCTTCGTTCATGCCAATTTCAGAACGATCTTAATGAATTTGTAAACAAAGCAAATTCATTGAAGCCAAAGGAACTAGTTGAATGTAAAGAATACTGGGTATCAGAAAAGAGAAACAAATTATGGTAGCAAAATTTCAGTGGTAAAAGAAAACCTTGAAATCAAGATAAGAACAATGCAAGATCTATGCTAGTGTTGCTGCATACAAAATTTTCAAGATCACGAAGGTGATTACGAGTGGTTTCACCTCACATGTTAAAAGTAACTATGATAAAAAATTTAATGTAGCGAGCAAAAGTGTTTTATTCTGTAATACCATTAACCAACATCATAAGGTAAAAGTTGAACATGCAAATCAACAATCCAGCTATTGACGAATGTGCATGTATTATTAGGTGCAGAGTTCGCCAACTTATAAGGAATTGCAGGCAGACACAAATTATGACCACAGTCCTGGGAATCTAGTGAAAAGCTAAGCCGGTCTACAACACATGGGGCTTTTCATCTACGTACGTGCAATAAGTTTGGGGGTTTGTCCTGCACAAAGAGATGGAACTCCACCGAGCTCAACAATCTTTCCACATACTTTTAGTAGCCTGGACTTGCAATTGATGTTATCTTTTCACAACTTCAAATGGTTGAGCTGCAGCTTCAGTACAAGCACCAACAGCAAAACAATGTTCTAACTGGTCCCAGCTCCAGCTGATCCAAAGCATTCAATTCCTGCCTCACATTGTTTAGTATTTTAAAATCTTTCCTGCCTTGAAGATAGTATACATATGCTGCTTTCAGCGACAATATACTCCATATAAACTGCTCTTCAAGGTGCCAGTCTGATAAGCACCCAATTAAGCAAGTCTATATAAGGAAGCCCAAAAAGAATGGAAACAACACGTCACCAGCAAACAAATGAAGGGACAAGTGGCAAAAACTGAGAAGGCAGTTAGTTATTACAGCAGCAATAAAAGGCACGTGATTGTGGCTGCTAAGGGGGTTTTTTTATCATTGTAATTGTGTGTGGGATAAGATAGGCCCTAGTCTCCTTGGCTAGTGGATATGTCGTTTTCTCTTATGATTAATGAATACTGAAAGAGTTGTTGCTCCTGTTTGTGTTCATTTCACTCTGTTTCAATACATTCTACTCTCAAAATATTCTGATTTACATACAGTTACGTAACAATGGTATCAGAGCCACGAATTTGGGCAGATTATGGTTAAAACGAAAATGGAGAAGAAAGTCGAAACATTAGAAAATGTTGTGGGTAGTTTAGTAGAGGATGTGGGTGTTCTAAAAGAGAAAATGATGCAAATATGTGAGATCATTCAAAAACGAGAGGAACGTGAGGCCTTGAGAGAACGAAGTCTAAAAACTCCAGAGGTGACTATAACTTCTTGTGTTGTTGGGCTTTCGGAGGGAGAGTGAAGTGGGAGAGCTGAAAAAAAAATGTAGAATGAGTAAAATAAGTGAAAAAGAAGTTGAGTGGGGAGAAAGGCAAATGAGGAAACTAGAGTTACCAACCTTTACGAGTAAAGATCCATATGGATGGCTGTTTCGTATGGAGAGGTACTTCCATTACAATAGGATAGCTATGGAAGATAGAATGGGGGTTGTCATTGTATGTTTGGATGATGAAGCACTTAATTGGTTTCAATGGTATGAAGGAAGGCATCCAAATTAAACATGGAAGGGGTTTGAGGAGGAGGTTCTGAAAAGATTTAAAGGTCCTGGACAAGGAAATGCAGATGAAACATTAATGAAGTTGAAACAAGAAAAAGGTGTGGTTGAATACAGAGCAGTCTTCGAAATGATTTCAGCTCCATTGAGGAATGTCAAGGAAGCTTGCCTAGTTGGGGCTGTTATCAATGGGCTTAAAGGAGACATTAAAGCTGAACTGAAGTTAGCTACCATTAATGATCTTGAGGGGCTTATGACATTAGCCCAGAAAATTGAAGAAAAGAGCAGCATGCTAACCCAATTTAAAAATGGTGTGGGGAATAGCAACTCACGACCTATGCCAACGATTTCAGCTTATGTCAACAAGCCAACTATGACATTTAATCCCAAACAAGAGCAATCAAAGTCTCACGTTAAACCAATTAATACAGTCCCAAATCAACATATCAGACTACCAAAGAAGCGTCAAGAGAACTTCCGGGGAATGATAGATTCAGAATCTCAACGACGGAAAGAAAAGGGGCTATGTTTCTGATGTAGTGATCGTTGGGGACCCGCACATAAATGCAAAAATCACCAATTGAGCTTACTATTGATGGCGTCGGAAGAGAGAAGTGATGACAAAGAGGTGGAAACTGAAGAGGTAATAGAAAATAATGAGATCGTATTATCATTACAATCAAGGAACGAAGAAGTAATGGAAACTGAGCTATCCAATTTTTCAATGGCTGGACTCACCTTTAAAAAGACAATGAAGCTCGTTGGTGAACTGCATGGAAGAGAGGTAGTAATACTTATAGACTCTAGTGCTTCTCATAACTTTATATCTGATGATGTTGTTCTCGAATTGATGTTAACTGTTGATAAGACTAAGAAATTTGCCGTTCAAGTGGGAGACAGTTATAGAGTGCAGAGAGTAGGGGTTTGTAGAGGGTTATTGTTGAAGGTACAGGGACCAAATTTTTGAGGAATTTTACCCATTTGAGTTGAAGGTGTAGAAGTTATTTAGGGGTTGACTGGTTGGAGAAGCTAGGTGATATAAACATCAATTTTAAGACTTTAATCTTATAATATCACTAAGAGGGTAAACTCATAACACTAACGAGTAGTCCAACTTTATCTAAATCAATAATTTCTCTACAGAAATTGATCAAGGAATTCCTGGTAGAGAAAGAGGGATATTGGGTGGAGTTTTATGAAATTATTGATGATGGGCATAAGCAAGTAGTAGTACTGCGGATTTCAACCTTATTAGAGTCTTACGAAAAGTTGTTTGAGTCACCAAACAAGTTACCTCCGTCAAGAATTGAAGATCATGAGATCAAACTAACGGATGGGATTCCACCACCAAACATAAGACCATACTGGTATCCATATTACTAAAAAGCAGAAATTGAGAAGATTGTGAGTGAGTTACTAGAAGCAGGAATTATAGAACTCAACAATAGTCCATTTTCCAGCCCTGTTCTCTTAGTTAAGAAGAAAGATGGATGATAAGTGCATATTTGTCTAATATTTATGTTTTAATTATCCCTTTTTATTCCTCTTATTGATTTAATTATTGGGAC
>JAOSBM010000006.1:7767726-7783228 GCA_027568955.1 Erythroxylum tenue
ATAACTCCAAACCCCCCTTTTAATTAATTGCATTCGTTCTTTGGCATTTAAATAGAATCAATTATTCCATTCTCTGTAGATCGACCCCATTTACCACTGTGCGCAATTTATTTTTGTTTGGTATTTGGGAATTATTTTTGGTGGATTCGACACCCATCAATGGAAGTTGGAGAATCTGTGTGGATTATAGGAAACTTAATAGGGCAACAATTCCCGATAAGTTCCCGATACCGACAATTGATGAGTTATTAGATGAGTTAGCGGGTGCTAAGGTGTTTACAATGCTGGATTTAAACTCAAGTTATCATCAAATTAGGGTAAGAGCTAAAGATACCGAACAAACAATATTTCAGACACACGAGGGATATTACTAGTTCTTGGTGATGCCTTTTGGATTGTTAAATGCACCTTCGACATTTCAATGCTTGATGAATAACATATTTCGGCAGCAGCTTAGGAGGTTCATCTTGGTATTCTTTGAGTCAAGAAGAAAGATGGAGGTTGGAGAATGTGTGTGGATTATAGGGAACTTAATAAGGCAACAATCCTCGATAAGTTCCCGATATCGACAATTGATGAGTTATTAGATGAGTTAGCAGGTGCGAAGGTGTTTACAACGATGGATTTAATGTTAAGTTACCATCAAATTTGGGTAAGAGCTAAAGATACTGAATAAACAGTATTTCGGACATACGAGGGATATTACGTGTTCTTGGTGATATCTTTTGGATTGTCAAATGCACCTTCAACATTTCAATCCTTAATGAATAACATATTTTGGCAGCAGCTCAGGAGGTTCATCTTGGAATTCTTTGACGACATCTTAGTGTACAACCCAGACATTCAAACTCATGTACAACATCTACGAGTGGCATTCAATATCCTGCTGGACAACACCTTATGTGTTAACAGGAAGAAGTGTGCTTTTACCCAATCTCAATTGGAGCATCTTGGGCATATTATATCAGGTGATGGTGTTAAGACAGATCCACAGAAGATTGAAGCAATGCCAAAATATCCTGTACCAAAGGATGTTAAGAGCCTTAGACGATTCTTGGGTCTCACGGGTTATTATCGGAGGTTTGTTAGAAGGTATGGATTTATTGCTAGACCATTAACTCAATTTCTAAAGAAAGACAATTTCTATTGGAATTCTGAAGCTTTGAAGGCTGTTAAAGCTTTAAAGGAAGCGATGACTGTGGTACCAGTTTTGGTTGTGCCTGATTTCTCAAAGCAATTCTTGGTTGAAACTAATGCGTTTGGAATTGGGATTGGTGCTGTCCTTATGCAGGAAGGGAGGCCAATAGCATACATCAGCCAAGCCTTCTCTCCAACTGCACGTCAGAAATCTGTTTACGAACGTGAATTGATGGCTATGGTGTTTGCTGTGACCAGATGGAGACACTATCTCCTTGGGAAACCATTTATAATTCGAACAGATCACAGAAGTTTGAAGTTCCTATTGGAGCAGAAAGCTATACTCGAGGAGCAGCAAAAATGGGTGTCTAAGTTGTTAGGATTCTAATTCGAAATACAATATAAACCTGGGCCTAGTAACAATATAGCTGATGCTTTGTCACGAATAGATGAAGGGGAATTATTGGCAACATTTTCAGTTAATCAAGTCATGGGATTAGAAGATTTGGAAAAGGAGCTGCGAAAACATGTCAAACTTAGAAGTATTCTACAAGAGGTAGCATTGCAACCATCCTCTCATCCTCATTATACTATTAGGAGAGGGCAACTCTTCTACAAAGGCAGGCTAGTCATTCCGAAAGGGTCCACCTTGATCCTTACCTTAATCCATGAATTTCATGCTTCACCTTTAGGTGGTCACTCAGGTTTCTTTGTACATACAAAAGACTCACATCATTCTTTTGCTGGGAAGGACTGAAATAAGATGTCAATAATTTTGTGGCACAATGTCAGATTTGTCAACAATACAAATACTCCACTTTGTCTCCAGCAGGGCTATTGCAACCTTTACCAATTCCGCAACAAAGTTAGGACGACATTTCTATGGATTTCATTGGTGGATTACTTAAATCAAAAGGATTAGATTCTATTTTGGTGGTAGTCGATCGCCTCACCAAGTATGTGCACTTTATCCCTCTCAAACATCCTTATAATGCTAAAGATATAGCTGCCGTATTTGTCAAAGAGATTATTCGTTTGCATGGATATCCTGTTTCTATTGTTTCAGATAGAGACCAAATTTTTATGAACAATTTTTGGAAGGAATTATTCAAGTTAGCACGTACGAAATTGCGAATGACCTCAGCCTATCATCCTAAAACGGACGACCAAACTGAGGTTATAAATCGATACCTTGAGACTTATTTATGTTGCTTTTGTGGTGATAGATAAAAACAGTGGGCTGAATGGCTGCATTGGGTAGAATATTGGTTTAATATAACCTATCAAGAGTCAACAAAAATGACTCCATTCTAGGCCTTGTACGGTAGATCTCGACCAACTCTTCTAAGGCTTACAGATGAGCCCTCTTTTGTAGAGGATGTGAATCAATTGGTAAAGAAAACAAATTCTATACTTGATACATTGACAACTAATCTGGCTGCTACTAAAAAAAGATGAAACAATGGGTTGATGCAAAGAAAAGAGAAGTTCATTTCAACATTGGAGGCATGGTTTATGTACACCTTCAACCATATAAACAACATAGCTTGGCGAGAAGAGTTAATCAGATGCTTTCTCCCAGATTTTACAGACCCTTTTAAGTGGTTGAGAAGATTGGAGTTGTTGCGTATAGACTGTAATTACCAACTGATGCTAAAATCCATTATGTTTTTCATGTATCCCAACTAAAGAAAGTTGTAGGAGAATAGTTCAAGCACCAACCACTACCGGCTTGTCTCATTGATGATATGGAGCTACATGTTTCTCCAAAAACGGTCTTGGATACTCCCATTGCAACTGATGGTTCAAGAGATGTTCTCATCGAATGGAATGAATTACCAACTTATGAGAGCTCTTGGGAGAAGTTCCAGGATATCGAAGATCATTTCCTTGATTTCCACCTTGAGGACAAGGTGAAACTTCTGGCTGGGAGTATTGATAAGCACCCAATTAAGTAAGTCTATATAAAGAAGCCCAAAAAGAATGGAAACAACATGTAACCAACAAAAAAATGAAGGGACAAGTGGTAACAATTAAGAAGGCAGTTAGTTATTACAGTAGCAATAAAAGGCACGTGAATGTGGCTGCTAAGGGGGGTTTTTTTTCATTGTAATTGTGTATGGGATAGGATAGGCCCTAGTCTTTAATGAATACTGAAAGAGTTATTGCTCTTGTTTGTGTTCATTTCACTCTGTTTCAATACATTTTACTCTCAAAATATTTTTATTTACATACAGTTACGTAACACATTTCAGTTTGAATCTTATGATGAAAAGCAACACTAACACCACCCAAAACTTACACCCGACCCCCATCAGCCACCATCTTTGTTCTGATCTGAATATGTAAACAACCATATACTAATTTTATTATTTATGAATATAATTGCTTAAGTTCTCATGGTGCAGACAAGTTAGAAAAATGAAAAACAAGATGACTTGGAAATCCATTTCAAGCAACAAAACAAGTTCAGGGTTTGATCTGTCAAATCTAGAATGGTAGCATTGTAGCAGTGGATTAGTTACAGCCATAAAAGGTCAGGTCTAAATACTAGTTCGGAGATGGATCTAGAAAATTTCATGAACATATTAGTCTACAAAAGAATATATACATAAAAGGAAGATAGGCGTAGAGAAAAGACAACAGCAGCAGCAGTAAGAAACCTCATTCGTACAGAACGTGAGCAATTGATTTATTTATGTGTTATACGTGTTTGTCTATATCCTATAGTTAATTGGTTTTTGTACTTTGGTAATATAATTATTTAAAAGAATTCTTTATTTTATGAGTATTTAGATGTATATAATAAAATTCATAGATAAATATACAATACAAATAAAATTATAATGAGATCATAATTATAAGATTTATATTGTTTTCATATATTATATCTAAATAGTTCTTAGTCATTGTTCTATTAAGATCGAACATTAATATAGCGTAAAAAGACTAGTACATTTTGTGTTTCTTTCTTATAAAGGAAGTAATCGATCTCATAAACTGAACTATGGAAATATTTAAACAAACTTGTGAGTGCTTATTAAAGAACAAGTTCACTGAAGTAACCTCGTATGAGAAATCCATTTGAAACATTAATTGTATGTATGTGAAAATTCTTATTTTGATGATTATATAAGTGATCATTTGACTTGATGTCTCTAAAAAATCTTATGTAAGAATTGTTATGTTTTGATAATACTTATGACCTATTATAGTCAATGAAAGTTCTGTCAGTAATTATTGGACATAGCATCAGCTATATAGAGTGATCAATATATGATTCATCATCTTAAAGTAATTAGAGAGAATATTTCATTATTCTCAATTAGTATTGATTTGAAATTTTTTTGGTCAAAATGGAATGACATTTTGAAAATAGTTTTCAAATGTCTTTAATTGAATCTTACTAATGGTGAAGAACTAATATGATTAGACTCAAATAGAGTATACATTATTTTCATACTTTATGTCCAATTTGAATATTGTATAATGGAATAATTAAATTATATGAACAAACTATGCACGAAAAAATTAGTCAAAACTACTTTAACATTCTTAAATATTTGGGTGGTTATGATGCATTGTTAGGCATCAATCTTAATATATGGATATAAATTATATAATTAGAGAATTAATGATAATATAAAGGAGTTTAATTTATTTAATCCTAAACTTGATTTAGGGTTATATTTTATATAAATAGGCAACACAGTTAGGAACATAATGGGTCACACATAAAGAAAAAATTGAACAGAAAAAAGGTGTTTTTTTTAATATAGTTAGATTTGATTGTAAAGTTTGAGAAATTTTATAATTAAATTTGAGATATCTAGTAAATAATGATCAATATTAGATATTAAATCTTATTTAAAAATAACTAGTATTCAATTAAATTATTATAATTCTAATTAAAGTTTAATTGAAATTATAATTTTAGTTTAATCAAATTACTAAAATATCTAAAACATGTTATAAATAAGTGTAGGCTTAAAGGGAGCTAACACTCCTTGCTAATCCTCTCTACAACAGTGAGAGAACTATGGATACTATTAAGGGTCAGACACTTGTACGTCTATAATGATTGCGATTAGCTAATTTTAGAAATGGTTCGAGGGTAGCGACAAGAAAAAGAATCAAGCTTTAGAATAAGGTATAAATTATGATTCATGATTCATGATTTATTATATTTTATATATTAATCATGTTATAAAATTTAAATGATATCGACTTCAGGAAATCGTACAAAAAAGTTTTGTATTTATTCCATTGTGCGAGAGATCGGATTTCGTTCCAATTTTCCTACAATATGCATAAAAATCGACAGTTTTAGAGGGATCTATGATGACAATGTTAACGAAATTTTCGTTCTAAAAGCCCTTTAAGCTTATAAAAGTTACAATTCTTTTAACAAGCTCAAATACATTCCTTTGTTCATCAGGAACTATATTTGCCGACTTTAATCTTACCATCGGAGCAATAAAAGTTATGCCGCAAATGACAGCCACAAAAAAGAAATCCTATCACAGTGATTGCCATAATAAAACTCATTTTAGCTTTTAATCCTCTTTATCATAAATACAAGCGACTTGAAAATTCTAACAAAAAGTACTTTTCTTGAAACTATGGCTGTAATAGCTCTCTTCCTTTAATAATAACACTGCAGGTTCGAGTTCAATTTCATCATTTATAAAAGAAATCCACTAACATCATTCCTTCCTCTCCTAAAACCCCTATAAAAAAATATGGTATTGATGAGAAGAATTTGAATAGGAGGAATTGATCACTAAACAATATATTGTGACTAGATTATGGGTTTATATAAGATTTCATTGACTAGACACAGCATGGTACATGACCTTGTGTCAATTATCTTGTTTTCTAGAATATAAAGGTGAAATATTGGACAAAACATAATTGTCTTGGAGGGGGTATTCATTGGAGAAAGAATTTCTGAAGAAGTACAAGAACTGGAGCATAAGAGCGTCAGTGTCTGTATTCATGTATGACTAGATATAATAAATAACATAGTCTAAAAGAAGAATGTGTTCATATCTATGTCTTTGTAAAAGAAATAGTAATTACACAGTTTGAGATACAATTGTATCCTAAGTCATATTTTTGTTATATTACATTATCTGAAAACATATTTTTAGGTGGAATTTAATCTCTTATATCATATTAAAATCATATTTAAAATAGGATTATTATGGTAAAAGGTAATTAATGTAGGATTGTATTGGTCAGAATTAACATATAACCTAGCTTAATATATCACCATTGTCATTATTAAATGGTAAAAATAATCACTCTTGCTCCTAAAGATGTAGTAAGATCAATTAGTTAAAAATTGTCAAATTGTTAAGATGTTCTTATGTTCTTATTTGTTTCTTTTATATTATTATATTCCTACTACATATAATTTATGGACAATTGATACAAGAGCATAATTGACTTAACAATGAATTTGGTTATAAGTTTGAAGTGAGGAAGTTTAACAAACTAAGAATTTTGGTTTGTGGCAGTGGAATATTTGTTAGCACAGTAAGACTTACTGAAGAAGTTATGTCTGAATAAGTCAAAAGACATGAACAAGCTCAATTGAGAAGAGTTATAAGTATGAACAAATGAAACCATTTCGTTGTGTTTAGAAGACAGGGTCATGTACCATATCATATAATATTATATCCCTTATGGAGATATAGAAGAAGTTGGAGAGTTGATACATGGAGTTGATACATGTTGAACTCTATCACAAATAAGTTGTATTTGAAGTAGAGACTATACATGTAAAAGATGTAGGAGGGATCAAACTTGGAACAACATATCAATGCATTTAACTAAATAGTAATTAATTTTTTAAGGATTTAGTTGACTATTATATATAAGGATAAAGTAAATTTTTTTATTTACCTTCTTCTATGAACATATGGTGACCATGCTCTCACTAAATAAAGAGACAATTAGCATAGAACATAAAAATGTTGCATTTTTTTCTCATAACTAATAAAGAAAAAACACTAGTGAAAAGCCTCAAGTTGAAGGGTTGTATATGAGAGGAAATCAAGGTCGTGGAAAAAAGTAGGAGAAAGATGACTTATTTAGGAGGAGTTCCATATCAAAATTCACGTATAACAAGACAATTTAGTGCTATAAGTATGAGCAAATTAGGCTTATCAAGAAGGACAGTCTAAATATACGTGTTATTAGGTCAATATAGTGTATAAAATGGATTAAATTGTAATGAAAGAGACATATTACATGTTTCAATTAGTTAACTATGGGACACGTAGAATTTAGATATGAGATGCTCATATCATATGATACCAAACGAGGATTAATTTGTGTCGTACATGCAAATCAATTTGGTGAGAGTTGATAAAGCTTATGAAATCATCGAAATAAGATATGTTAATATTAAAATATTTGATGACATTGTTATGATATTGTGTGATATTCAACATGTGCTAGATTTAAAAACTTATTTGATCTCTTTGGGCACCTTACATATGAATAATTTTTGCTATAAAATCAATGAAGGCAATATCAAAGTGGTTAAAGGTTCCTTGACTGTAATAAAAGGGCCAAAACTAACAAAAAATATCTATAGATTGATAAGGAGTACATTTATAGGTGGAGAAGTTGCTATAATAGAATATGAGGAAGATAATACTACATTATGACACATGTAGTTGGGTTATTTTAGTGAATGATAGATGACATAAATTCATAAAATGAGCTTATTGAAGGGTATCAAATGCTATAAGTTAGAATTCTAAAAGTATTGTGTGCTTAATAAACATTTTAGGATGGCATTTAAGATAATAAGCACAAAATTGAAGGAATTCTAGATTATGTATATACTGACATATGGGGTTACACTTAAGAGTTATTATGGATGGATCTTAGTATTTTGTTACATTCATTGATAAGTTTTTGAAGAAGTTTGGATATAATTATGAAGTACAAATATGAGGCTTTTTTAAACTTTAAGGTATGAAAAGCTAAGGTGAAAAACCAGATAGACATCTAGATCAAGTACCTAAGATCACACTACAAAATTGAGTACATGGACTCATAATTTTGTGAGGAAAATTTAGAGGCATTATACAATTTTCATATCACCACAATAGAATGATGTTTCGAAGAGGATGAACGAATTGATAATTCAAAAGGCAAAGTGTTTGAGGTTGAATGCAATCTGCCTAAAAAAATTTAATTGAAAACAGTGAGCATAGCATATTACCTCATTAATAGATCATCACAAATTTCATTATAAGGGAGATGGAAAAGAAAACGTTGACATGGAATAAGGTATATTTTCGGGCTTAAATATCTTTAGTTATCCCACTAATTTACTGATTTTTAGTGATAAGAGGCTTAAACGGAATCGAAAATAAAAAAAATGTATCTTTATTAGCTATCTAAAAGGTGTTAAGGGATATAATTTTTAGGACACAATACCAAAGAAGATGGTGATTAGTAAGGATGCAATGTTTAATAAGTAGTATATATTGAAGCAAACATATATGGTGGATATATAAAGGTCAACAAAGAGCATACTAACTTAAAGATGTTATAAGTGAAACTAAATAACCTAGAATAGAATGTAGAGAGGCTGGAAGTTCTAGTTCATGAAATAGAATTTCTATTTTAAGTGAAGAGTAGCCTCACAATATAGCTACAAATAGAGAGAGATGCACTAATAATCCACCAAATAGATATAGTTGGGAAGACCTAGTATTCTTTGGACTTATCATTACTAATAAGGATCCAACAACCTTTCACGTGGCTATAGGCAGTTAGGAGAATAACAGCTAAATAAGAGTTATGGTGGAGGAGATGGATTCTTTGCACAAGAACTAGATATAAGAGTTGAGTTGGTATAACTTCTCAAAGGAAAGAGGCTTATAGGGTATAACTGAGTATATTAATGGAAGTCAGTTGCATGAAAAAAAAGAAGGAAAAATTTTCAAGGATCAATTGGTAGCAAAAGAGTATGCACTATAAAAGGGATT
Source organism: Erythroxylum tenue (assembly GCA_027568955.1). Lineage (NCBI taxonomy): Eukaryota > Viridiplantae > Streptophyta > Magnoliopsida > Malpighiales > Erythroxylaceae > Erythroxylum > Erythroxylum tenue. The sequence goes on from JAOSBM010000006.1 coordinate 7,776,879, forward strand.
AATTATAATGAAATTTGTCACTAGAAGTTAGCCATACACTTATCAAGATAATGATAGTATTCATAGCTATTTTGGATATACATATTGAGCATATAGATATGAAGAAAACTTTTATTTATGACAACTTAGAGGAAGAAATGTATATAGAGTAAGTCGAAAGGGTTTAATCAACCTACAAAAGAGCATTTAGTATGTAAATTAAAAAAATCATTTTATGGGTTTAATTAGTCTTCATGATTCGAATTAGCCACATGAAATGTGAGTATGATTTTAATGATATAAAAGGTTTGGCTCTTACATAATTCGAATTAGCCACATGAAATGTGAGTATGATTATTGTATATACATTAAAATCCTTGATGATGTTCATTTATTTTTATGCTATTAGATAAGGATGATATTTTGATTGTTTTAAAGAATATGTAGGATGTAAATAAATTAAAGACTTTGCTAGGAAATGTAATTGAGATAAAAGATTTGGGTATTACTAAGAAAATACTATTTGCAAGGATAAGAACTCTATAGAATTGTGGTTATCTCAATGTAATTATATTGAGAAAATGTTAAATATGTTTAGAATGTGTAAATTTAAACCAATAAGCACGCTATTAACAAACCATTTCAAGTTTTCCCTTAATAATTGCCCCAAAATACTTGCAAAGATTGAAGATATGTCTAAAGTACCACATGTTAATGTTATGAGATGTTTAATATATATGATGGTTTATATTAGGCCAAACTTGACTTGTGTTGTTAGTCACGTGAGTAAGTACATGCTAAAACTTGGAAGACAACATTAGGATGCACTTAAATGGATATTCAAATGCTTGAGAGGTACGACGAACTACAAAATTATTTTCAGTAGTAAATACAGTAATCCTTCAATTATAGGGTAAGTGGATTGAAACTATATAGGAGATTCAAATAATAATATATTTATCATAGGGTATATTTTAACTCTTATAGGAGCCTATTAGTTGGAATTCAATGATTCAATATATGTTTGCATTGTCTACAACTTAAGTGAAATATTTAAAATGGTTAAGGCTACTAAAGAAGAATTATAGCTTACAAGGCTAATGAAGCAAATAACCATTAATCAAGGTAGAGTTTGAGTATATTGTTTCATTTATTTAGTAAAGAATCAAGTGCACCATGCATAGAAATGTAAGGTCTTACAAGATCATGAAATTAATTGCATTTGGTTAATTCTAGTTGGAAAAGGTTTGCACATTAGAAAATGCAACTAATATATTGATAAAGACAATTGCCATAAAGAAGTTTAATCATTGCTTGAACTTGATTATTTTCTTGAGATGTTATCCATGGAAACAACTCAACCTATTTAGAGTATATTTTCTAAGGAAAAGATTTTTGTATAATGACTCATATACACAAACATACAATCTTAGAGTATTTCTACAAGAATATGCTTGTGTATTAGGACGTGTTCTTTGAAATGTAGAGTTGAAGACATGAGTAATAACATAATTGGATTTAAGGAATTCCAAAAGAAATAAACAACCTAAAAAATGGGTTTGTCAGTTCTTATGTCAATGTTAAAATAAATTCAATTAAAAACATAACCTATGACAAGGAAGCATCCACGCTCTTATCGTTTTCTAGAAGAAATAGTGAATTACATGATTTAGGATATGACTATTTTTCAAAAAATGTTTATGTCAGACTCTTTTATCTGAAAATATATTTTTAGGTCGAATTTAAATATTGAAAGAATCATAGGTACTATTAAAGGGAAATTTATGTAAGATTGTATTAGGTAGAGTTTACGTATTAATCATCTTTTATGTGACCCTATTTTGATACATCATTATTTTTATTGAATAGTGAAATAATGGCCCTTGATCCCAATGATATAAGTACACTAGTTGATTGAACTTCATTAAAATTTTCTTGTGTTCTTATTTATTTCTTTAATACTATTACATTTTTATAATAATGTTATTAGATTCATGTTTATATATTGGGTATTAGAAAAAAGGAAATTTATGTAAGATTGTATTCGGTAGAGTTTACATATAAATCATCTTTTGTGTAACTCTAGTTTGACGTATCATTATTATTATTGAATAGTGAAAATAATGGCCTTTATTCCCAATGATGTAAGTACACAAATTGATTGAACTTTATTAAAATTTTCTTGTGTTCTTATTTATTTCTTTTAGACTATTACAATTTTTTGTATATATTTTATTAACACAACCTTTATAAAAAAAGAAAATAACAAAAGAAGACTCACAACATGCAACCTTAAGAGAATATACTACAATTCAAGCTCACTCATAACAAAATTAGAAATGTCATTATCAAAAAGATCTTTTTCTTTCCATCCATTATTTTGTAGTTACCTATTTTTATCAAATAAAGTCATATATTTTTAATTGTATTGTTATCTTTATAGGACATGATCATATATTTTCGAGTGCATTATTATTTTTCTAATTGTATTTGTAATTATTTCTTATTACTTACAGTATTTCAATATATAAATAAATAATTTATAATACTTAAAACTATTTAAATAATATTTTATAATAATTAAGAGGATTATTAATATAATTTTAAAAATTATCACTTAAAAAATTAGCCAAAATTTTAAATAAAAACAAATTTTTATTGAGAAAATTGTTAAATAAAAAATCAATAATATGATATACTTTTTGACATGAAAATTTAAGAAATAGGCATACTCGTGAATTAAATTGGCAGAAGACAGCTAATTCTTGTTAGATTATACCTTACAGCCAATCGCTTTGGTTGTAGTTTAGTAATAAAATAATTTAAAGGCAATCATTATTTTGTGTATGTTTAAATGTATATGACAAAGTCTATGAGATAATTATACATTACAAATAAAATTATAATTATAAGATTCATATTATATTTATGTATTATCCCAAAATTGTTCCTAATTTTTGTTTTATTAAGACTAGACTTTAATAGAATGCGAAAAGGCTAGCACATGTTATGTTTTTCTTATGAAGGAAGTTGTTGATCTTATAAACTAAAGTTGATACTTAAACAAACATGCGGGTGCTTGTTAGAGAACAAGTTCATTGAACATACCTGACGTGATAAATACATTTAGAACATTACTTGTATGTTTATAAAATTCTCATTGTGATAATTATATAAGTGATCCTTTGACTTGAGGTCATCCAAGTTATCTTGTATAGAGATTGCTATGTTTTGATACTACTTATGACCTATTTAATTATGAGTTGTTTAATCGATAGTTACTGAATATAGCATAAACTATATAGAGATAGTTGTGTGATCAAGATAAGATTCATCACCCTAAAGTAATTAGGGAGAATGTTCCGTTATTCTCGATTAGTATAAATTCGGGAAATTCTTGGCTAAGATGGAATGACGCTTTGTAAATAATTTACAAATGTTATTAATTGAATCAATAGCCAATGGCAAAGAACTAATATGATTAGACTTAAAAGTGTAGACATTAATTATATGTTCTGTCTAATTGGAACATTGTATGATAAAATGATTGAATTATATGAAAAAATCATGGACGAAAAGGTTAGTTAAAATCACTTTGACATTCCTAAATATTTGGGTGGTTATGATGCATTGCTAAACGTTAATCTTGATTTATGATTATAAATTATTTAATTGAAGAATTAAAGATAAATTAAAAAGAGTTTTAATTTATCTAATTCTAATTATGAATTAGAATTAGAATTATAATTTATAATCATTGCCAATATATTTGGGAACTAAATAGGTCTCATATAAAGAATGGTTTGAAGAGAGCAAATTTATTTTAATCAAGTTGGACTTGATTGTAAAGTTTGAAAAACTTTATGATTAAATATGAGATATTTAATAAATAAGGACCAATACAAGATATTAGATCTTATTTAGGAATAACTGGTATTTAATTAGAATTATTTTTAATTCTAATTAAATTTTAATTGAAATTAGAATTTAATTTTAATTAAATTACTAAAATGTCCAAAACATATTATAAATAGGCTTAAGCTCTATAAAGCTAGCACTTCTTGCTTAACCCTCTCTGTAAGAGTTACAAAGTTCTCTAAACTTATTTTGTGGATGCCATTAGAATTTGGATACTTATATGACTACAGTAGTTGAGATGAATCAGTTTTAGAAACGGTTCGAGATATACGACAAGATAAATGTCAAGCTTCATATTAAGGTATGAATTATGATTCATGCTTTGTTATAATTCATGTGTTAATCATTTTATATAATTAAAGATATCTTGATTTTTGGGAAATCAAAGTAACAAAAAAGTTTTGTAATTATTCCGCTGTGATTGAGAGTAGATGGCGGCCCAGTTTCCCAACAATTCTTTTATAGAAATAAATTTACAATATTCACCTACGATATGTAAATAATTAAAAGAAACATAGATTATTTATTAATATATGTAATAATTGATTATCGTAAAAAGAAGTGGAGGATAAACGAAAACCATTCACCAGTCTTTTTTTTCCTCTTGCTTTTTCCTTTAAATTCTCTCATTATTCACATTCGTTTTTCAACTTCTCCTACCTTTCTTTTCAATCTCAAATTGAACCTTTTACATTAACTAATTCTTTGTTTTGATAAATTCATTCCTTCTACTTCTAATTCATTTAACTATTTGGTTTTTAATTTTCAATATTATTGTTATAAATAAAGTATTTAATATTATTTAATTATTGTAAATGAAAGTTTTTTTCTTTTAACTCTTCAACCATATAATTTTTTTTAAAAACTAAAATTATAGATTAGAAAGTTCTTGTCAAATTATTTAGTGTAAGTTCAAATATTTCTTATAAGTAATCCAGTATTATATTTTATTTTAAAATTTGTTCAATATTCACTTAGAACCACACAATTGTATAAAATATCGAAATTTCATCTTTCTAATTTAGAGATTTTAAATTTTGATTAAATCTTTATAATATATTTAATTAAAATGAGTGAAAATATACTAATAAGATTATTTTACATTCATACCATTAAATAAAATATTTATTTTTATATACATATTAAGTTTTTATATTTTATACACAAATAATAAAATTGTTAAATAAAATAATCCTATTGTTTAACTTAATTATTATTAGAAAATGATTTACAATTTAAAAAATATTGGAGGCTATAAAAAGATATGTATTATTTAGTTAACTATTTTGCTTATTGGTTGAGGTGTATTTTATCCCTCACATTAACACTAAAAGTTAATTTAGACCCCTAACGTTTGAGAGCGTTCAAAAAGATCTATATTGTTTCAAATTATCTTTATTAATGCCCCAATCAACGAAACCCTTAGCCATATAAGAGTTTCATAAGTTGAGTATTATGTCAGTATTTTTTAATTATTTTTTCCACTTTATGTAGGACTTACTAATGTCTAGCCCTATTGAGTTCCACTTCTAAACTAACCCTCTTTTCTTATGTATGGGACCCTTAATCGTCTACTCTTACACCCATTAGTGAATCAACAACATTATCTACCATTGCCTTTTCAATCCTGTAATATTTTTTCTAAATATTTAGAAGTTCCACAATAATTCTCTGTATGTTTAAGACAGTATGGTAGTCTTTTAACCACTTTTCAATCTTTCCTGAGTAGAAAAATAATAAATTGACACAATTTATTTAATGAAAATGAAAATTTAGGACTTGTCATTGTCACATATTGTAGTCTACCAACAATTTATCTATACAAAATATCACTACAAGAAATCCTCATTTCACTGACGGAAATTACCGTCGGTAAATTACCCATTTTCGTTGGTGAAAGTAATTACTGACGGAATTTGGTGCCCGAAAAAATAGGTCAGTGAACTTCCCGCAGGTAAAAATACCAACCGAAATATTCCGTCGCCAATTAACGACGGTATTTACGACGAAAATTTGTTGTCGGTATTTATATAACGACAAAATGGGCAAGTAAGATTCCGTCGGAGAAATTTAGCTACGGTCATTTGGTCGGTCGGTGAGGTGAAGGTATCTTCAACCACTTTTTTCGACTGTTTATTTTACCGTCGGTAAATATAGTTCTTTCCGACGGACAATTTTCCGTCTGTAAGTACTTATAATAATTTTTTTATTTTGTTGTTTTGTTGTTATATATACTTTGTTTATTTGTGTTACGTTATATTATTTGTTCATAAGATATTAATTTGTATATATAGTTTGTTTTATGAAAAATTAATAAATAATAAAACATATAAAGAATTTAATTTAATAATTAAAAAAGAAGAAAGAACAAATCTTATGTTTTTTAATTGAAAACAAATGACAATGTTATGCTAATGTCGTAGTTATCATGGATGCTCTGAACTGTTTCCCCC
>JAOSBM010000006.1:7788664-7802157 GCA_027568955.1 Erythroxylum tenue
TCATTCAAACGTGATTTAATGAATTATTTTTTTTTAACCACAACAAAAAAAACGGAAACAAACATGAAGTGAGAGATGCATTATTTCTCAAATGAAAGTCAATTCGGAATAAACTCCTAAACCATCCCACGCCAGTCTTCCACGTGGCACACTAGCCGCTTTATATAAATTATTCCGTATCATTTTGGCGCCCAATTTGTTTTCTCCAAGGAGTCCCTTCAACGGCTCCTCTGAACGAAAACGGAAAGCACCGTAGCTCTTCAGAGAGAGAGATAAAGAGAATCGACCGCGAAATTTCTAGGGTTGTCTTCTGCGCGTCGAGATGCAAAATCTAGGGTCTCGAAGCATGAAAAGCTTCGATCAATTCAAGTCTTTCTCAGGATCCGCTAAGAATTTCTCATTCTCTTCCCGCTCGTCTTCGGACTCCATTTCAATGGGGAATTTCACTAATTTGAAGATCGCCGCAGGTTTGTTCCAAGAATTCGTGTGATTTCTGTAGTTTACTGGAGAATTTATAATATTAGCGTTGAGTTGTGTTGTTGATGTGCTTGTCTGTAGAGAAACTGGTGAAGGAACAAGCTTCCGTGAAAGCAGACCTGGAAATGGCGGTATTATGAATTTTTATCGATGTAAATTTGTATATATAACATGTATTTGTGGATATATTAGAAACAACCTTTGGGCTCCTAGCGTAAGTGTATGCTAGCGTGGACATAAGTTTGTCTTTCATAACTGAAAAAAGTTCTTTCTTTTTAATTTCATTGATTTTTCACCTTTTTGTACACAATGTTCTGGAACTATTTTGATACACAATTTTCATTTTAGAACTCTAAGCTGAAGAAATCAATGGAAAGTGTCCATGCACTGGAAGAAAAGTTGCAGAATGCCTTTAATGAGAACGCTAAGCTTAGAGTAAAGCAGAAGGAGGATGAGAAGCTCTGGAAAGGATTGGAGTCAAAGTTCTCTTCAACTAAGATACTTTGTGACCAATTGACTGAAACTTTACAGCACCTAGCTGGTCAAGTTCAGAATGGTAGGGGTTTTCTGTGCGTTTGGATTTCTTATCGACTTGTTGACAGTGATAACTACCTGTTAGCTTCCTTCTACAGCTGAAAAAGATAAGGAGTTTTTTGAAGAAAAACTATCCACAAGCTCAAATGCTATCGACAACTTGAATCAGGAGCTAAATTTTCTATCTGAGAAACTAGGCTCGGCAGAGAATATTATTAGAACTCGTATGCCACTGTTTCTCCCTGGTTATTGAATTAAGGCTTTTTGATTCATGAGAATCTTATGTAACGATCCTTTCTTCTAAAAGGCCAATTACTGAGGAGCCATTTTAGAAGTTTTCTGGACTCTCATGTTGGGCCTTCTTATTATGCCCATCATTTATTAGTTGGATCCTGATGTAGGGGAAAAGGAACTGGAAGAGCTCAGGGTTGAAAAGGAAGAAAGTAACAAGATATACCTGGAAGAAAAGTGCTTAACGACTAAGCTCCTTGAGGAAAAAGGTTAGTAAGATCGGAAGAAGCTGACTGTCTGAATCCCTCAAACATTGCAGAGGCAAAATTGCACCTCACTTAGTTTCTAATACTTTTAGTGCGTCACTTTACAAATATATAAATTTCCAATGTGGTCCCCTCATTAGTGCTTCTTGAACATATCAGCGCATGAGGATAACTATATTACATTCAGATGTAGAATAAATAGCTCATCTTACAATTTGCTTATGTAAATATTTTTGAAGTTGGAGCCTAGGCTAGTCCTAGATATTGATAACTGTTTGGTAAAGGCACTCTTCTCCATGTATTGCTGTGCAGATGCTATGTTAAAGGACTTTGAAGCAGCTATTGAGACAAACAGAGTGTCAATTGACAGTCTGAACTCTAAGCTGGAAGAGGCGAATCTTACATTGAGACTGAAGGAAGATGACATCAAACGTTTGCTGACCATTCGGGAGAATTTGGAGAAAACAAAGAGTGACCTTGAATCGAGCAACAATGATCTTGCTGACAATCTAGCGTTGTCAATTGAGAAGATCAAAACCCTTGAAAGTTTTGTTCATGTATTAGCCACACAATTGATTGAGCTGGACAGAAAAAGTTGGACTTTTTCAGAAAAGTTTGATCAATTAAATTCTTTCTATGATGGTTGCTTTAAGTTGGTTCAACATGAGCAAGACATGGTTGCTAAGCGTGCTAAAAAAGAGTACAATGAACTTCATGACAAATTGCTTTGTGCAACATCAGAGAAAGAGTCCTTGCAATCCGTAAATCTGGGACTAAACAACAAGATCATAGAACTTCAGAAAGCCCAAGAGTCTGCTAAGACACAGCTTTCTGAGGAATGTCGTTTGGCAGAAGAGAGAATCCAAGTACTTGAGTCTGAAGCTGCAGCACTGATGTCAAAAAAGAATGAAACAGAGATCTTGGTTTCCAAACTGGAGAGGAAAATTGATGCTTTTTCAGAAAATTCAAGATTGTCTGAGATTAAAATGGTTTAGATTCTTCCTTTTCATATGTACATAGGTATGTATGAGCATCTATTTCTATTAAACTAAGCTTGATTGATCGCATTTTGCAGCAAGACTTGTTGTCACAAATTTCAGCACTAGAAATGAAAAATAAAGCCAATGTAGAGAAATTACAGGCAGAGATACAGAAAAAATCAGAGCAAATGGATAATTCCAGAAAAGAGACTGAAAAATACAAGCAACATATAGATTCATTGGAGAAGCAAGTTGCAGAGTTTCAAGGCATTATAGAGGAGAAGGAAAAACTGGTTTTGCAACACAAGGAAAAAGCGACAAAGTTAAATGATCAAATGACTGAGGTTAATAGGTTAATCAATTTGTGGAGTTGCTAAGACCTTCAAGGATATTTAAGATTTTGTATACCTTTGCAGAAGCAAGCATTGTTAACTGCTGCTGAAAGCAGACTCCTAGAAACAAAGAAACAGCATGATGTGATGCTAGCAGGAAAACAATTGGAATTGTCAAGGCATTTGAAAGAACTATCTCAGAGGAATGATCAGGTTTTAGATGCTTCCTTTCCCTTATTTTATTTCATAGACTTTGAATATTCACCTCAAATATTTGAGTTCATATACTGTGGATATTTACGTTTTATTTACAGGCAATCAATGAGATTAGGAACAAGTATGAGATGGAGAAGAATGATATAGTTAACATGGAAAAGGAAAAGGTCCGCTTTTGCTTATAATTATTCATTACTTTTGGCCTTGGATCATCTTCTTTATAGGTTTGACATTTCAGGCAGACAAAATTGTACTGGAAATCGAAAGAAAGTGTGACCAGAAACTTGCAGAATGCAAAGAAGAATCAAGAAAAAAGTTGATGTCCATTCAAGAGGAAAATGATGCTCTGGTAGGATGCCAAAGTTATTGCCAACCTAAAACTAAAAGAACCTTATGGTGGACCTCTTGCCTGTTTCTAAGTGGAAAACTTTACGCCAGGACACATATAGCGATCATGGATATTTGCATGAGTTCTTTATTTAACTCTTACATTAAGCACTGGTAGTGTTTTAAATCAGAGCCAAGCTTTCAATATACGATTAGATTCACTGTTTTTGCAGATTCCCACGTGTTAGTTTGATGCTGGTCTCTTAAGTTGCAACCTTACAGCTTCTCTATGAATTCATTAGTTATGTGAACTTTTTGTGGACTGGAATTGCTTGTTGTTTGAATGTTCATATCCAGGTATTTCAAATCCTCTATATTCCACAGGTTTTACGCATTCAGCAGGAGCATGACAAGATGGAAATGAGTCTTAGAGATCAACACAATGAAGACCTCAAACGAGCTCAACTCCACACTGAAAATGAGCTGAGAGAGGTATAGTCAGGTTCAAATCTGATGTCAGTTCTAAAAAAACAAGTTGCTAATGTTTTACAATTTTTTCAGAGAATAAAACAATTGCAAGATGAACATGAAGTTCAAATAAGAGCTTTGAGGAGTGAGCATGAATACGAGTACCGGAGGCTCCTAGAGGAGTTGGATCTTCAGAAATTCAAGGTTTGCCTCATAGTTCAGCACTGTGTTCCATTACATTATCAAAAGGCTCTTAGTTCTTTGAAATCCTGAAGGAGGACAGACAAAGAGCTTTGTTACAGTTGCAGTGGAAAGTGATGAGTGACAAGCCACAAGTTGATCAGGAAGCAAATTCAAAAAAGGTAGGTTGTTGTTTTCTCTTCTAGTTTTTCTCATTCTGTGAATGCGGCCTGTGCATTTCCATTATATCACTCGACGAACATTTGCATTGTTTGCACATTTTTTCGCAATGCGAAGGCACTGCTTTTTGTCACCTATAATAAAGTTCTTATAAGGTTGAATTTCCGTGCATCATCGGATAATTAGCAACCTTAAATCTTAAGGTTTGAGCTTCTTTGCGTTCCTTATTGATAGAAATAGATGAGCCTTCGGGTTAATTACAATGCTTTGAGACTGCTATTTATTTCTCACCGCCTAAGTTATTGTGTCTGGTGTTGCGATCACTAGCTTAGCCTTCTTCCTATCTAGATTTGTCAAATTTGAGCAGTGATTATTTCCTTTCAACTGAATCTCGGTGCATTTTGAAAAATTGTAGTTAATCTTTTCTACGGTTTAATGACAATAATTTTATAACGTTAAACAATATTGTGATTTATTTTTGAAAATTCTGTCTATAATGCAAAAGTCTGCATGCTTTCGGTTTGCAAGTACAATATTCTTCCTAAACCACATGACAGGTAGAATAATTATCATAGATAGATTCAGAATATGGAAGATCTTTCACTTGTGTGCTATGATTTTTATTATTTTGCAGGATTATTCTATTTCATCAATTAAAATGAGAGATCCTAGTGATTGTTGTAGAAGTCGGCGTATTTTTGTAAGGAAAAGGAATGGAGATCAGGTGACGGAGATCAATTATTTTTCCCTCTTCAGTACAACCACTTCAGCAAAAGGAAGTACATAATTCAGTTTATCTCACCGCATTTATGTAGGGTAAACAGTTCCCAAGGGGTGGTCAAACACCTGTAACAAAAATATTGAATAAAGTAGAGAATGTTAACACAGGAAGTGTATCAAGTATTCCTACTCACCACAAGAAGGTGAAATGCTTGTCAATCTTTTAAGTAAACGTGCTTTTACATCCTTCTATGATTGTCTAACAACAACAAACAATATTTCACTTACCTCCGTGGCATAGTAGGTGACTCGCCGTGAATATGAAATTGAAACTACCAATGGAAGAACAGTTACAAAACGCAGAAAAACAAAAAGTACCGTCATGTTTGAGGTATGGATCGGTCTTCCTGGTAGCCCATTAAGCCAATGTAGACGACGGCAAAGAAAAATAGCATGTTGATTCCAACTTCCTTGTATGTTCAAATTAGGACCCAAGAAAGCATGAAAAGAGGATTACACCAAGGGTGGTAACTCCCAAGACCACTGGGAAGGTAAAGTCACAGTTATGCTTTGTTTTCTGCTGTGGGTTGTTTGTTCGGTATGCTTCACTAAAACCCTTCTTTTTTTCCTGATGGAGCACTGATTGATCACTGAAAATTTATAAGTTAGAGAAGTTTTTGCTCATTATCTTCTTTGGATATATGTAGCTTTATTTGAACTGCCTTTTTCTGAGAATTGCCTTATATTTGGCTAATACCGATCTATATGATTGATTATTTAGATTACAGTGAGTTGTTGCTTCCCCAGTCATGCATTGTTGAAATGTTTAACATGAATATTGTACGCAGGGAATTAAGGGAGGCGTTCGTTCACATCCTTCAAACATAGGTGATTTGTTCTCAGAGGGATCACTAAATCCATATGCAGATGATCCCTACGCATTTGACTAGAGGTATTTTCCGTTGATCAAATCACCCAGTTTATTATGAACTGAATTTGAGTTGGTATCTACTGCCTAGAAATCTGCAATATCTACTTACCTGATTCCAAGAAAGCTGGTTAACCATCTGTGACAAGTAACTTGAATTAACTATATGTGACGTATAAAAACTTCAGATCCACCACAAGTACATGCTTTTGAGCAACAGGGTGCTCAAAAGCATGTTTAATATTAGACATGAAATTCACTTGACAAATCCTTTTGGGTATGCTTTCTGTAAAGATTTTTTTAAAGGGAAAATAAGCATTCTTGGTTCTGTATCATGTCTAATATTAACCATGGATGGATAATAAATTGACAATGATATTAACCATGGATGGATAATAAATTGACAATCTTATCTATGCTCTCTCTAGTTGCTATTTATATTGACCCATCTTATAATCCTCATAGGTCAAAGAAGAAGTCTCTTCAGAACCACTATGTTAATACTATACTAGCATTTTGATACAAGAGAGGCACCCAGCTTAAAAAGGCAATTGGCATCGGGTGATGTTGGTGCTGACCTACAATTGGCGCCTTTAGCGGCCAAGGATCTTCAAAACTTCTACAAGATAGCCAATATATGCTCGTGCTTTCCGTAAATCTGTAGAGATAGCTTGTAATCCTTTGTGATTAGTGGTTAAAATGCTGAAGCGTGGCAGTTAAACTAGACATTAGTGTAGCGAATAAGGAAGAACTGATTGGCTTTGGGCCAATTTAATTCAGCTAATACACTTACGACCTTCATTTTGGATCTCAAATGAAACCATATCTTTCTCTGATATTGAATTAAATGGCTCGTCATTTTAAGACTAAAGGACTTGGGAATGGAAAATAGAGAAATGAGAAGAGTCTTGATTTCCTGCATTCTTTTATGTCTGTGGGTCGGGTTTAGATCTTCTGGACCTATTATTCTGTTTTAATCTTATTTTTGTGCCCGTTATTCTGTTTTAACTCTATTTTTGTTCTAAAATGATATCTGTTTTAACTCTATTTTTGTTCTAAAATGATATCGTTTTATGGTTATTTACACATAAAACGACGTCATTTTTAGAACAGAAATAAGGTTGAAAGAGAATAATGGGTACAAAAGATCTGATGATCCTGTGGGTCTATTTATTTGGTGCAGCGCTGAAAGCATTAATGATTTAACTCCTAAACACGAAGACAGAGGTCTACATTTGATTAATGCTAAAAGGATTGTGCCTCTTAATACTTTGAGGATTTCGCTTCAATTCCTCAACCATTTGTCTTGCTTCGTTCATCAATTTGTTATGGCATTGACATCGCTCCTAATGAAATCCCAGGCCATGCTCTTAAATTAAAGAGAATAAGAGAAACTACTCTAACATCATGATCTAGATTAAATTGGACAAAATTTATTTTTTAAATAGTTCACATACACGTTTAAGTTTTAAAGTGATTATAGTTATTATTTTAATAATAATTAATTAAGTGGTGTAGTTAACTTTAAATAAAACCAATCCTTAATGCGTCATGCAAATAATAAAATTCTAAATGGATGTGTATACATTAAAAAATAATAAAAACAAATAAAAAGATACATAAAATACTAATACTAATAATAAATAGGTATTGTAATATAAAATAACGTACGTTTAGAACATGTCAAAGATTAAGAATAAATAGTAAGATAAATATACATACTAGAAAAAGACCCGAACAAGAGTAACTTCAAATAGGCCAAAAGGTAAAATATAAATACAGACAGGGATGTAGCTACATGGGGCCCAGCGGTGCACTGGGCCCCTAAAATTTAAAAAAATTAAATATTATTTATATATACATATATGAGGATGAAGTTATTTGAGGGCTAGTGGTGTATTGGGCACTCTAAATTTTAAAAAATTAAATATTTGGACCCTCCTATTTTAAATTTTTGACTCCGTCACTGAATATAGCCAAAAATAACTCGTACAAGAGTAACATCGACTAGGCCAATCAATACAATAAATCCGCTAAGAATGAAACTAACTAAGCTAAAATAGACATGGTCTAATAGCACCTATAAGAACATGAATGCTCTCTTTAAAAGAGCTTCTTTACCTATATCCTAGTACGCCAAACTTTCCTATTATGGGCCAAGTCCTTGGTGAGATCCATCCGAGCCATATCATTATTGATTACTTCCCCTCAGTTCTTTTTAGACCTTCATCTTTTTCTCTTATAGTCTCTAAGTATTATTTTCTCGCATCTTTTCACTGGAAAGTCAGGATGTCTCCTTTTAACATGTCAGAACCACCTAAGTCTTGTCTATCTCAATTTGTCATTATACCCGCCACCTTTAGTTTGTCTTTTACTATTAGATTCTTGACCTTATCTCTTCTGGTAAGATTACACATCCACCGGATCATCCTTATCTCCGTAACTAAAAGCTTATTATTATAATTAAAATGGTATTTCTAAAAGAAATTACATCTTATCATTATCAAAAATTTTAAATTCTTCAGCACTATTTAACACTACAAGAAAATTACAAATTACCAACAAAAAATTCCCGATGGAGAAAATTCCTTAGTAAATTAGCGAAATTTATTTCTATTGGTAAACTTGTTAGAAAAAAAATGGTATTTTGCGATGGCAAAAGAATCCATCGATAAAGTGGAGGGAATATACACACATAACTTTACCAACGAAATTTAGCAACGGAATAGTGAAAATCATCCTAAAAGTAGGCAGCAATGGTTTACGGTAAAATTAAGCGATGAAGTTTACCGATGGAAGAAATTTTTTGTGGGGAAATTACCTACGAAAACTCCATTCCGTCGATAATTTACCTACAGAACTATCATTTCATCGTTAAATTCAAATGACATCGATATTATTGTTTAAATTTAAAGACAAATGACGTCGTTTTGTTGTTAATTAAATTAAACATATGAAGCCCCCCCCCCCCTTCGTTCTTCTTAATTTTTTTCTTCTTCTCGTTGCTCCTCTTTGCATTGTCTTCTTCCATCTATGGTCGTCATTGCTCATCTTCTTTCATTATTCCAATAACTGATTCCATTGTCTTGAGTTTTCTGTCTCGAGGTTGGTTGTCCATTTACTACTCTTAGGTTAATTTTTTTGTCTTCAATTTTTGTGGTGAACTGTTGTATGTTCAATTTCTTGGTGTTACTATGGATTGTGTTGTGAGGGTTTATTTAGGTTGTTAATGGCTCATTGTTTGTTGTTGTGTGGTTATGTTGGTGAATAATGGAAAAGACAGTTTTGAAACAAAACAAGGATGAATTTCAATAGCGTACCAAGTGTTTGATGAAAGTTCTGTAAGAGATCTCTAACATCATTTATAATGTGTATTGTTTTACTAACTTGTGATCTGTTATTTATATTAAAATGAAGTTCCTGAAAATCTAATTGCAATTTATATTTTATTATTTTTAACTCTCCAACAATGTTGAGTATCTTGTAGATTTTAAGTATAAATGAATATTTTATACCAGAGAATTTCCAATTCAACTGTCTAGGTGTTAAAGGAGCTTTTTATATCCTTTTATTACTCTTGATTCATAATGTTGAGGATAATATTGTTCTAGGTGTAGGGGTGGACTAGAGGTAAATCTAATCCCATTGATTTTTTTGTCATTTTTTAATATATTTTTAGATTTTATTAGGTTATGAGTTTAGGTTCTCATTAGTATCTTTAGGTTGATGAAATAAGAGTATACACAATTTAAGATTGAACACCTATGATATTTGTTTCAAATTGTGATATATGTGTATGTTATTTGTTATAGAGGGGCAACTGGAACGTCAACCCATAGACGTTGCCGGAACTTCCAGGCAATAGTTTCGAGAGCAACCAGTGAGTAACCTAGATGGTTTCTCCCAATTATTGTTTTCTTATGATTATGTTTTGAATAATGAATGAATGTGATTTGATTGTGGATTCCGGACAGAAGGTCCGATGATTGTGTAATGTGGATTGAGATATTGAAGTGCTGTTTGAATGTTAATGTGAAGACCTATGTGCTTTGTAAAGTGATTGATTGTGGTACATGCATTCTATTCATGAATGCATAATCAGATAATGGCAGTTGTGATCAGATTAGCCACCGATTAGAGCTTAAAACTCAATGAGTGAAACCGATCATTGAGCTCAAAAGTGATACAGAGCCTTAGGCTCAACGTTTAATGAGCCCTATATGGGACAGTTCAGACACTTGGTCACAATAACGTAATAATTGAAAAAGTTTTTCATGAGCATTTCATATGCATCTTATTAAGTATGTTTGATTAAGTGAAATGCAAAATTGCTTATGCTTAAGTGAAAATGTGTTACTCATGTGAAATGCAAAATTGTGAAATAATTGTGATATGAATTGATGAGTTGTATGAATTGAGTGAACCATCGACGATGGTTACCTTATTGAGTTCACAAAACTCACTAAAATTGCAACGTTGTCTTTTCAGGACCGAGGGACGACTCTAACTACTGAGAGGCTCTATTGCCGTGTAGATTGTGATTTGACAAGAGAAGTCATGGCTCAAAGGTCGGTCAGCTGTGATTTTTGGATGGCTTAGATAGATTTGATATATTCTTCTATTTCATGTAGTACTTTGGTACTAGGCTTTGTAGATGTGCATGTAGTAAAGGTTGAAAGACACAGTGTAGACTTTCAATTTTTGAGAAAAGAAATGAGGAAAAGTTGGTTTTAAAAATATTGTGATTTCTTATGATGCTTTATAAGTGAAGAATGATTTGATGCCATATGAACAGAATGTAGTGATCGATCGTAGCTTGCCCTTAACGTATGATATGTACTGGAATAACCTTCGGGTATCCTGGTGTGTACCCTGCGATAAGGGGGCGCTACAAATCAGACTTTACATCTCTGTATACAGAACATGCTATATATGTGAGGAATTATACAAAAATTTTATCTAAATCCTTTAGTCTCAGCTGACCAATTTTTAAGTCATTTCTTCTATCCAAAAGTACAAGAACTATGCTTCTTCTATAGTTTCTCTATCACTAGTATCCTCTCTCGAACTTGAAATTCAATGTTGCAATTTTGGTGAGTTTTACTAACTCAGTGAGCTACCCATCATCAATGGCGCATTTATAACACATAACACATACAGTTCATGTTTCAAATTCACAACAATTCATGTCATCATATAATACATATCTTTTCACCAATAATCATTTAGCATCACATAACACTTTGTTCACTTATTCTACATTTCACATTTAGAGCAGTCTAACAGGTCATTTTGATCATTTAAAACATACATATCAATTATAAATGCAATGCACATGAGACTCACTTTTAATTATTACTTTGTTGTGACTAAGTGCCTTTTTACTGACCCATATCCCTTGTGGAAACCGGACTTGTTTCAGAAATTGTTCCATATCCCTTAATGGATATCGGGTACATTAACAACTGAGCCAGAGGCTCTTGCCATATTATAGGCTTTAAGGTCATTTTCAGTGGCTACTCCGGTCATAACTACCTTTATGTTGTCATGCATTCATGTAATGAAATACATCACATTCACAAATATTCAATCAGTCGCTTGATTTTAGTTTCACATTCACATTCACATTTATTAACAGACATTGGTCCAGCATTCAACAATAACGTTGAGTATCACTTATTTCATCAAATTCATAAACAAGGAACTCTTCTGATATATAATTCATGCATCAAATGCCTCGGACATTCAATGTATGGAATCAACATAATCACATTCACATAATAATTCAATACAGAATTTAAAACAAACAATTAAGCAATTGAGACCATTTAGGTCACTCATAGTTTGCTCCAAATAGCTATTGCCTCGAAGTCCCGACAACGTCTGGATGTTGTCGCTCTAATTGCTCTTCTATATCATGCAACACACATTTACACACATCACGACTTTGCATAATTATATAAGTACTCATTTATGCACAAATGTGTATATGGATTATGTACAATGTATGCTCAATGACAATCTTGAGTATATTTTCTTTGTTGTCATCTCATGATCATTCATACTTCAAAACTCATATATGTCTAATTTGAACTTAGGTTTAAACCTCAATAATACAAACTTATTCCAAGTTCATCACTCAATCATGCCCTAAGGTTCATGGCTCAATATACTTGATTCTTATAACATCATCAATCAATCTTTTACCACTCCTTTACTAATGAATTCAGATGACTATGAAATTTGGCGGAGAGGAAGGAAAATGTGTGAGGAGTTTGTGGTTCAAATTTCAAGTCAATCGGAGGTTCAGAGAAGAAGTTATGGTCAAAAGAGTTAAGGGTGTTTAAAATTGTCAAAAAACATTATACCTTCACTGTCATAATTGTGCTTGTGCACGATCGTACACTTCTTGTTGATTCCTCTCTGTCATGATCATGCACTACCCGACGTTTCCTCCCTGTCATGATCTTGCAACTCCCCTGAGGTTTCCTCTCTGTCACAATCGTGCTTATGCACGATCGTGCAACTCCCCTGAGATTTCCTAGCATGATCGTGCACTACCTGATGGTTTTTCTCAAAACATATTTTCGGGTTAATTTTGCATGGATATTTTGACAAGGAAAAAGAAGTATTTAGGCAATACATTCTCTAAAATAATGTTCCCATATGTCTTACGTTTATAATGACACCAATTTCATGCAGTTTGGTTTAGTATTATGTAAGTTAAACCTAAAATACTACAAACTGTTCCCAAACCGCAACAGCACATTGTACTCAACTTCAAGCCAAATTTTGAAACCCTTAAAGACATAATTCCAATTCAATTCCTTCATGAAAAATATATCCATATGTCTCTAGTTAAATATAAACTTAAAATCATCCCATTTGGATATGTACAGATCAAGATATAGCTAAAATATATATGCATATTCAGTTAAAACACTCCATCTAACATATTCCAGCACACTTCATCACCTTTTTCATCCTAGTTCATCTCTTATGCTTAGTCTATCATTTCTAGCTTATGTCCTCATTATTTCCTCTTCATTGCCACTTATATTTCAGCTCAATTTCAATCATAAAAAAATAATATTCTATGTTTGATCATAATACCAAAAGCAAAACATCTACATTCATATATATTCATCACTAAATTTCTGCACATGCTTAACTCTAATCTCACATTCATTTCAATTCTAACTTTAACCTTTATTTATCTCGTTTCAAAACACCATAGTACTCCTTTTTATTAACTCTAAACTCGTGTTAGTTAATCTCCAAAACACCAAAGAGGTCCACGTTAATAAACATTGAAAACAGAAGATAAAACATTTATTTACCTATCAAAAATTTCTGCACCTTTTTCCTACACCATTTTCAATGATCTTTCAATTTCAAACTCAGCTCTACAACAACTTATGAAATATTAATCATCATAAGCACAAAAACAAGACACTAATGTGTTCATTTCTTTACTCACGTTCCAACATATATAAAATACCATTTTATGAACATTTAACCTCTACCTATCATTATACATGTTTCATTCAACAAATCATGAAGAACCATATGATACTTACTGTTGGACCAATGGTGGTTGACAAATTAAATCCTACTTATGTTTTGATAATAATAAAATGTATAGAATTGGTTA
>JAOSBM010000006.1:7802257-7814843 GCA_027568955.1 Erythroxylum tenue
TTGATGAGCAAGATATAAATCATTGTGAAATCCACAAGGAAATAATCTTCTATGATCAAGAGAAGATAGACAACGTGTAAAAGATGATCTTAGTGAACATTATAATCAAAGATACGTATCCCAACAATTAAAGATCAAGATTATCTGCAATATATCCGTTGGAGCTCAATCCAGTCGACCAGAACATTGCCAGTCGACCAGAACATTGCCAGTCGACTGAGAATTTACTTATTTGTCAAGTGAGGCTTAATCAAGTCGACCAGAATGTTGCAAGGCGACTAAAAACAGGAGAACTGTAAGTTGGATAATCATTCCAGTCAACTACAATCATTCCAGTATACTGATCGAAGAGCGAAGATAAGTGTTTCAGTAAAAACGTTTGTTCAAGTTGACTCGGACCTGTACAAGTCGACTATCAGGTGAAACTGAGCAAAATTCATCTAGATCAATCACAAATGGAAAGGAGAAAATCAAGCAACGGCTAAGAGATATCAAGCAACGGCTATAAGGAGATTTGCAACGTCTATATTCATTAGTAGTCAGCCAATAAATAGAAAAACTTCAAGGGATCGAAGTAGAAGTCCGAAAAAGCAAAATCACACTACCATTGTTACAAATTTGCTCTCAATTGATACTAGCTTGTTTTTAATTTGTATTGAGCTTCAATTCTTCATATTTATCTTGTTATTATTGTGAGTTGAGTGATTGGTAGAAAATCACTTGTGAGGTAGGATTTGTGCCGGAAAACAAATCGATTGTAAGGGTTACTTGAGCTGGAATTCAAGAGGTGTTGTAAAAGTTCACACTGAACTAAAAAAGTGTATAGTAAAGTGGTTTGCCAAATCCTAAGTGGGAGCTTAAGTAGAGGACGTAGGTCTTAGCACCGAACCTCTATAAAAACAGTGTTTGTTTTTTCTTCCCTACTCTTTACATCTAATTTTGTTTAAATTATTTTGTGTGTACTAACTTCTGATTTTTTGTAGAGATTTACGAAAAAGGTTAAAGATCTATTCAACCCCCTTCTAGATCGTTTACACTTACTTGGTAAAGCTCCAAACTCTTCAAAATCATGTGAACCCTAGCTTTCTATGGCTTACACAATCATCAACATTCAAGGGTGGTTGGGTTGGGTCTTCTTGTAGCAAATGAAGAAGACAACAAAATGATAGTAGCAAAGAAGGGTGAAAGCAAGGCTTATGTTGATAGGGTAAAAAGAGAGGTTCGTAGGTGAAGAAAATCGAAGAAGATGAGAAGAGATATTAACAAGAGATGAAGTAATTAATAAAGTGAAATACTAATTAAAGAGAAGATAGTCCTTCACTAGGGAGAGTTTCTTGGGTTAAGGCATGGGGTGTGGCAAGTGACACTTGTCACTTGTCACATGTCACTTTCTTCTAGTCTCTCTTTGGTCTTTTATTTAACTAGTTCATTTGTCTCTAATTTCTACTCCGATTGTCTCCCAATTTTCAATGACATATGTCATTAAATCCTAATGTTATTTATAAAAATTTCCTCTACCATTTAACTCTTATTTCTACTACCAGTTATCAATTGTCTTATCTCTTGGCATTTTTCTTAGTTAAAAAATACTCATAATTTTAGAAAATATTCCAAATTCTACCAAACATTCTAAATCAATAATTATACTCTCCAAATCAATTTTCAATACATAAAATCCACAATTCTCAATATAATAACATTATAAATCAATTATACTTGGAAAATGTCAATGAATGTATGTACAAGCATTTTAATGTGTGCAATAATTAATATTCACATGTGTGTGTATGTTATATTATGCATGAGCATGAAATGCACTTTCTAACTTCTCAATAATCTCTCATGTACACTATTCTAGGGTTTTAATGCCTCAATAATCTCTCATGTAAAATTCCCAAATTTTAATTCACTACTTATACATTCCCACTCAATTTTTAAGACACAAAACCATAATTCGCATAATATTCACATTAAACCAACCATTTATACCCGAAAAGTGTCAACTGAGTGCGTGGACAATTATTTGAATGTGTGCAATAATCAAAATCATAACTGTGTATGCTGACATTATGCATGAGCATGAATTGCATTTTTCTCAATCTCTCTTTGATCTCAAATGTACCAAATTTTTGGGTTCTAACCCTTAGTATAGGAACGGGATGCTACAGTTAGTACGAGCATGAGAAATTGGATCAGAAATAAGAAATGTGGCACCAAGATTATGACATAATAATGTGGGCATAAGACCAAAAAATCCAATTTATCCCAGTAGAGAGGTGATCCAACTGAGTTTTGTAGTAGCGAGAGCCATGCTCCTGTATTAAGCTTTAGTACTAGATCTGGCAATAGTAGCTATTTCTTGTCACTTTAAGATATCATATTGGAGCCAAAGTTAGATACGCTAGCTAGATGTAGAACGATGATCATCTGAATATCCAACCCATCCCAATAAGCATCTCAGTAGGCCTGTAATGTAAGTGAGGATGACTTAAGGAAATGAATTCCATGAGAGGATGTGGAGCTAAGATAACAAATAATCCATTTAACCATAGTCTAGTGGACATTGGGAGGGAAATGTAAAAACTGAGAGACTTTATTGAAAGCAAACCAATTGTCAGGAACAGTAAGACAAAGATACTAAAGAACGCCAATAGTGTTTCTATACTTAATAGGATCAGAAATTGGTTTGCCATAATTTTTGGATAAAGATAGAGATGGGTTGCTTGGAGGTAAACAGTTTTGGAGTTATCTAAACTAGTCTAAATAAGATATTTCGTGTATTTGGCTTGGATTATAAGAAGATCAGTTGACGTAATAGTGTCTTTAAAACCAAGAAAGTAATGAAGCAAGCCGAAGTCTTTAATGGATAAAGTGTTATTAAGATTATGGATAAGAAAGGAAATGAAGGAGGCTGAAGAACTTGTAACCAAGATACCATCCATATAAACTAAGACAAAGGTTGCATGAGATAAGCTAGTGTCAATAAATAGAGAAGGGTCAGATTTGGAGGAAGTGAAGTGTACTTCAAGAAGTTTTTGACTTAATTAGGAAACTAAGCTTAAGAAGCTTGTATCTGATCATATACAACTTTGTGAAGATGAAAAACATGATAAGGATAGTATGGGTCTATAAAATTAGGAGGTTGGGACATAAAGACTTTTTTTTGAAGATGACCATAAAGACAGACATTATTGACATCAAGTTGATAAATTATCCAATTTTGAGAGAGGGAAAGGGTAAGGATTATGTTAATTATAGTGGAATTGAAAGTAGGACTAAAGGTGTGAGTGTAGTTAATATCGAAAGCATGGTGAGCCTATAGATGCAAATCGACATGCTGATAATCTTGTCTCCTTCCTTAACAATGCTAAAAGACTTATTGCTAGTGATGTCATGAAGGAGATAAGTTATGAAAAGAAAAAATGAATATTTCTTTTTTGTCCATTATGTAAACCTCCATAATACTTTCCCTGTTAAACCTTGTGGGTAAGGTTTTCTGAAGTAGGACTCGTTACGTATAAAATGTTAACACTTAGTAATCGTTTCGGAATAATAGATGAATATGAATTAGTTGTGTATCCCTCTCTCTCTCTTTCTCTAAAAGTTGCGGTCTAATTCTCCCACATCGGTAATAAGAGCGGCTAATGTGAGATTTATAGGCTTATGAGCTCTCCCATCTTTTAAGCTAACTTTTATGGTTGATTATCCCACAAGACCTATAACAATTGGTATCAAAGTCAATACCACTTCTTTGAGTCCTTGTGCAATGGGTGGTGACGCCATATTGCAATGTTCGCCCGGGGTCAGAAAAGGTCTAGTTCACAGCCAACTCGCGGGTGCGTGGATGGTGACACCGGTATGACAGTGTTCACCCGGGGCTAGAAAAGGTTAACGTACAGCTAGCCCGCGGGTATCTGGGCTGTAAAGCATGATGGAATGTTACGATCTAATTATCCCACATGGGTAATAAATGAAGTTGATTTGGAGTTTATAGGTTTATGAATTTTCCCATCCTTTAAGCTAGTTTTTAGAGTTGGTTCTTTTATCAGACCTGTAACAATCATCTTCTTTTCTGCTGCTTGTTGCCATATTAAGCGACAAAAATATGAAACTCAATAACCTTTTGTTTCTTTAGTAACATGGTTTTGGTATATATCATTGACCACATCAAATTAGTAAATCAGAAGTAAAAAAGGCAGCAAACTGCGAGAATATTGCATTCATAATTTAGATTTTCAAAACTTACCATATTAGTTTGAAATTTCAAAACTTTCCACTCACAAAATCTATTATATTAGTTTTAAATTTTCAACACTTACTATATTGGTGTCAAAATTTATGATATTAATTTTAAATTTTCAGAACTTACCATATTAGTATTAAAACTTACTATGAAATTGTAATTTCAATATTTTCCGTATTAATTTTAAGTTTTTAATAATTGAATTTTTATTTGGTATAAGATTCAAAAACTTACCATATTGATTTAAATTATTATTTATTTGACTAATTTAAGTTCTTAACATTTTAATTAAAATTTGGAAATTTCTTTATAAAATATTTTTAAAATTTCCGATTTTATTAAAATAAAACATCTAAATAAGATTCTTTTATCGAAGAACTTGTTATATTGACGGACTATTTAACACAATATAATAAAATTTTATTTAATATTTACGCAAGACCAATATTGTACTAAAAATCAAATCTAGTATCAAATCTAATATGAGATATTGGCATCAATTGGATGAAATGTTAATTTGATTTTGGTTTTCTTAAATGATCTAAAGCTACTGTTTTCGTGTAATCAAAATAAGTTGCCGTCTTCTAGTGTGCATGTAAAAAGGAGCTCGCCTTCGCTGGCCGGCGAGTTTATGGCTTGAATCATTTTAGTCAGTTGTTGTAGGTAACTCAACAACGTGTAGATTAGTCCGCTGTCAGCTGCGTGACCTTTTGTAGACACTCGTAGATCTCATTCAGAAAATGTTTGGCGGATAAGAACAAGGGTCTTAGTGGTGATCATAATAGCTTGGTAGTAAGCCGCACCTAACTCCAATTTTATGAAACTACAGCTTTGTGGTCACGTGCTTTCCATGCGGCACATTAATATTTTCTTTAAATATGTTTAACGTGTATAATTATAAATTAAACATCCTAAAGTATAGTGTAACCATAAAAATTAACTGCTAATATTAGCCAAATTAATTATTTTCAAGTATACAAAAATAGATTGTCTAAATTAATTCTAAAAGGAACAATCATATATTATTTTAATGTAGTTTGAATTTATTAAAAAAATTCTTGATATGACGTCTTTCAAATTACATAGAATAATACGTGGTATTTTCATAAATCAAATTTAAATTTCAGTTCAATGAAACACATGAATATGTTAAAATAACGATATAGTACATAAAGTATCATAAGATTTTGTATGATGAAGACAATACATGTATTTAAAATATTATTATGAACAATTTAGGATTCATTATATCTCCACATGAAACACTAAAAATTTGTAAGAGTACAACTTGTAAACAAATTCTATTTAATTTCAAAAAATAGTAATTAAGATTTTGAACTTACGACATTACGTAGAAGTAAATCGAGAAGTTACCGTTTTATGCTCAAAATATGGAGACAGTTTTAATTGGTTATTCTTAATTTATTGTATCATATAATAATAAAAGGTTTATAAGGTAAAACTTGCAAACAAATTCTATTTTATTCAATTACTTAAAGTCTTGAATATGTAATTTAGGACATTATAGTAAAACTAAACGCATAGGGCCTAATAGCTGGATTATTTTTTTATCATTTATTCTCTTATTTATAGAGTAAAAATATAGTTGTAAATTTATATATTACTTATTGATGTACGTTCATTTTAATTATATACTTGAAGGACATGCAATATAGTGAGATGGAATCTCATTAATCATGTCATCAATGGACCACAACCTTTTATAGTCCTGTAATGGAGTCCACTTAAACTGATGGGTCAACTGTAGACAAATTGAGTCAACGCAGTTTTGTCTTCCACTCCACCTGTTGGCGGTCTAATAGTTAGATTCCAATCTTTGGCTTCTTCGCTTGAGCTGCTAGATTTTGATTGGTTGACCAGAGTTTGTCTCCAATTATCTCGAGACTTTGGGAACATTTTATACAGGTCAAGCCCATTCAGGACCAACGTTTTACGTTTTTAATAATTGAACTCTTTTCGTGTCTATGATAGGATTGATTCATGCATATATAGTCGTTGAACGATAATGATATCCTAGTATTTAGCTAGGTCGTTACATGATTGTACAGGGTATAATCAGAATGCATGTTGTGTGATGGATATATAACCTTACTGCATTAGTGGGAATAGCCAATTAAGATGTTTTTGATCCAACCATCTTCTTACAACACTTTGCGGCTATGTGGATAGTTGATTCACGAGAAGCTACATACATACGTGTATATGCACTAGGTCTTATTGTATCGTAACTTAAAGGAATGGAGACTGGTTGAATTGGTGGAGAGCAGAAATAAATAAAAGACATTGGATTGTGTACGGTTTCTTGCGTAAGAAATCAGTTGACATAACAATTTAATGCTTACCATTTGTACACATTGATCACTGATGGACTTGAATGTGTCTCTTCGTAACTTCCCTTCCAAAACAAGATTTCTGGATGGTAAGTTTTTGTAAAACTACAATTTCTTGAATTACTAGAATTTTTACTGAGTCGGATATAATAGAGAATTTTGTATTCCAGATCTAATTAAGTTTTTTTTGGAAGTTAGATCTAATTGAGTTGTAAGTTTAAAACAGATTGATGCATGGTTGATAAGTTGCATCCTTCCCTGGCTTAACTGTATTAAATGGATTGAACAAGTTTAATTATAGAACTTATATTAATCATATAAGACAATTTTTTTTTTAATACATAATGGTAGCTAGTTAGCCAACCACTCTCACTCTCGCTATCTCTCTCTCTACAGTCATTTATCAACAGAAGTGAAGTAGTGCTTTAATTTAACTAAGAATTCTAGTCCGCTCCCTAGCATTTACACCACAGAACAGACTTCATAATGTTTTGAACTACTGGCTTGATGGAGTTATCTCTCAGCCTAAAACTTGCAACCACGCTTTGATCGATACTTACTTCTAACATCGTTAATAATTAGCACAAGATGGCTTGAACAATCTAGGAGGGCTCTGGTCTGGTGAGTGCACAAATTTGCAGTTAGGACAAGCAGGTGATGATCTGCAGAGCATCACCAACATATGGCACTTTGTGCAAACAGTAGCCACCATCTCTTGCTGATGATGATCATCGCCTTGAAATTTCAACCATGAAGGACACGGATTTGGCCCTTCTGAATTGTTATTTCTATCTCTGTTTGAATCGAATAATATATCACTGAAACCCTTCTTAGCGATACCAGAGTTAGGCCTCCTAGTGTGGCCATTTGCGTGGTGTTTCCTCTGTGTGTCGCATGGTAAGTTTAGCTCAAGGTCTAAGCTCATATGAACAGGACTAGTTGGTGGCTCTGGGCTTTCCCTTGGATCCTTTGATGTTCTCTTCTGAGTCCTTGTATTGTAAAAGTGTATCTGTCCGGACTGCATGTAATTAAAGGACAAAAAATAACAGTAAGGGCTCGTTTCTGAGATGAGTTTAGAACTTGAAATTACTTTGTGATTCTTACTGCCTGTTGTGATCATTTAACCACCGTAATGAAACTGAAATTATTACCTGAATATCGAGGCAACGCTGCCACTCCATAGGCAAAGGAGTGTCGAGGTGTAGCTCAATGTCGAAGGTGGACCTCATGGTGTCTGACGATCTCCATCTTTTCTCCAGAAACCCTTCAGTTTGCGGCTCTTCCAATTTCCTCTTCTTCGAAAAATTGTCAAGCTCTGGAATTGCCACTCTGCCATTTGGGGTGTGAGGTGTTTCAAAGGAAACCATAGACATGCTAGCTGAGCTGAGATGAACTCAAATGTCGATGAAAATCCTTTTCTTTGTCTCTCTTCAGCACTCTTCCAATCTAGTTAAGTGATCAATGTGATGAAGCGTTTTGGGCAGTTATATAGGCTCAGTTTGGAGGTGTAAGGTCAGGAACATAACTGCAAGGAATAATCTAATGGAGCAACTCTGGAGGCAAAAGGGCCTACGTACCCAATGCATGACGTGCCACCCAAGTTGGCTCTTCAATTATTTATGACACAGCTCCAAGTTAATCTAAAGGTCAGTACCGTGATAATGATCCTAAAACCAACTCTATCGATCGACGTTAATCCTATAGGTCAGTAATGTTATAAAAATCCTAAAAGCAGCTCTTGGTTAAATCCAATATAGGTCAGTAATGTTATAAAGATTCTAAAACCAAGCTTGTATATTGCTAAATTATATGCTTAAACACCTGATGACCTTATAATCGGTGGCAGTGGCACCGCAGCAAAACTATCAAACACAACAACCTTGTAACTCTTAACATGCCCACTTGAATGGTAATCGGGATGCATGTCTTGTGAATCAGAACTAGAGAATGTTCTTCATCTTCAATTGAAGTTCAATCACATTCTGTTGCAATATTCTTAAATTCTCTTTTTATATGAAAGGTAAAATAGAAAAAGAAAAGGATTTGGAGCTAGCTAGGCGTGGATATCATGGAAATCAAGGCAGCAATAAAACAAGAAGGCAAAAGAGCAAAGTGGTTTTCTTTTGGTAGTATTAAATTAGAGAGCGGTGAGAGTAAGGCAGAGGGAGAGGCGTCATTAAATGTTGTCTTGAATGCTTTATGGATCTTTAAAGAGATATCATAACTCTAACTTCCACAATTGGGTCACTCAACATAACTATAACTTTTAAAGCTCTCAACACCCTACTCTAAAACAAATATCACATCCCATGAAGCATATCCATTAATCACTACTCTCAACTCCTAGACCTGTAAGCTTTTAAAGCTCTCAAGACCCTCTCCTCAGCCATAAAACCTTCCGTCTCATTAAACAATCTATCATTCATCTGTTAATTAATTTCGTATTATCGCATTTATTTTAATACCTGAGATTCTCTTATTTAAGGCCCTTTTGTGCTCTTCGCAACAAATAGACTTTCAGTTTTTGAGACATTATATTAGTATATCCTTTTCATGGATTTAGACTTGAATGTATGAATATAATGTGGTACAACTAGACTTGTGCATATTCTGAGTTTATATTTTGGGATGAGTAGATATTTGTTGTTTCAATTTGTTGGCTTGTACTTCAATTACCTAACTTTCCAAGGTGAGCCAAAAGTAGGCTACCCAGGTTCAGCCTAGGGAGTGCATATACAAGGAAAAGTAAATTACTCTTGGCTTAAATTCATGAATAGTACTTCAGTTATTGATCTGTGAAACTTTATTATGGATGAGGATATCGAGTTTTCTTGAAAGTAGCGTTGCACTATATCCAATTTTTGCACATTAAAAAAAAACTGGAACATCTCTTTTCTTGCAATCCTTTTCGATTTCATTAAAATAGTTTTACCTCATGGACAAAAAGCAATGAGTTGCAGAAAACATTGCAGTTATGAATTCAACGATTGATAGTAAACTATAGCAGCTAATGTAACGAAAATTAAGGTCAAATAAATACTATTGAATATACAAAGCTAGCTTCATTGATTTGTCATGTCGCTCAGGTGCAAACTATGTAATTCTGTGAAATTGTATGAATCCTTATCCACGTGCAGGCACATGCATAAGCTCTCTTACATGAACACGCCCAACCATCAAGTACCTGCTCATAAGCAACTTAAGGAAGAAGTTAGACTTCGTCTTGGCTAGTTACTTCGGGAACTCGATTATATTGTTAAATTCCAAATAGAAGTTATACTGAAACTAAAAGAATACTATCTAGTATGAAGCTAAATTCAAAATTTAAAAGTTATAGCTCGTCTTATTATAGTTTGCAATTATGAAAAAATGTTGTATGATGTATATGATAAGGATATCTATCGTATAATACTAGATAAGCTTGACAATGATCTCATCTGTTGTAATCTCTATCTAGTATCAGACGATATATTCTTTTTATTTTTATAAAAATAATTTTGAAACTGATAATTTTTTAGAAATTAATACTCATCAATATTATAAATAATAAAATTATTAATTATTAGTCATATACTAGTTGACCCTTTTTTTAAATACTGAGAATGCTATATAACATTGTAATTTCTGAGTGTCGAGTACAAAGTAGCGTTAACTAAATAGGTATCAAACATTACATTCGTAATCCAAAACATAACACATCAATTGAGCTTTTGACTTCATAAATTCATGTTGGATGAAAAGGGCCGAATTGGAAAGCACCTTTGCCCTCGTCTATTGCTATTGTCATTTTCTTTAACTTTTGGGACTCGCCCGTGAATAAAGGGGGTGCCAATTTCACCCATGGTGAAGAGTTTGAGCTAATAAAGCAAAGTCATTGGACAATTATTCGTTTAAGTTAATCTGACTGAGATGTTCTAATGTATTTTATGAAAGGCTACGCATAAGATGTGTCCTTAGCTGAATTTCACCAACCGAATACAAGTTGTAGAGGGACCCCAAAATAGACGACTCAGCAAGATCGCATAAATACCAACCTATTTCATTGGTAGAAGTCAATAGAGTAGGGCTCCAAAAAAGATGTTTCTTTCCAAACTAAGGGTATTTCTTTAGGTAGCCACCATCTTAAAACATTTGAGTTTTTGGAATATGATCATAAGAGAAATATATTATAAGAACTCAGAAAAACTATTTCAAGAAGAAATCACAAGAAAAGAGAAGTACTGAGCTATTGAAGGCATTGAAAGAGAAACAAGGGTTTCAAGTAGCTCTACCTGCCTTCATTAACTCATCTTGAATTCACTTAAATGCAGAATTCAAGGATGACCACTCAATTGAAGCACCAACACCTCGCTTTCTTCAACGTCTGTTCTTCGTCACTCCTTTGTAAATGCTATCAACCGACCTCTCCTTCTATTCATTTATGTCTTTATCTCTGTGTGTCTATGTATTTCTTATTTCTTCAAAGAAGTAATAAGAGCCAGAGCTAAAGCTTACTCTCACTCCTCACATCAACCAATTAATTACCTCTAAAATGATTCAGAGAGAAAAATTTAATAACAATGACTTGCAATTGCACAATTGTTTAATAAGACTGTACTTTAGTTATAATCAAAATTAAATTAATCATTATATGGAATTAATGATTGGTTAAGACAGACAGTTGGTTTGTTATAAATAAACTACAAATGATTGTCTAGTTCCAAGTTGCCCCCGTCTCAAACATTTGATGGAACTTGATGTATTCATAATGGAGTAACAAAATTGAATGCCTTTTCAGAATTGCAAAATTAATAATAATGGCAATAACTATCCTTGTCGTCACACCAATTTATTTCCACAACGTTGCCACCAAACTTTGGTGCTCCATTTTTCTTATAAGGAGAAAGTAGTCGACATACGGTTCTAAAACAAATATAATACTGGAGGATGAAATTTTGCTTCTGATAATCGCTTATTATGCACTCTTTCATTGTCAAAAGCAGTGGTGCAAACATTGTACTGTAAGTCCCTAAATCAGTGCTGGAAACATGTTTGGAGGTCACTTTGATCTTTTTGTTTTCTTAGAAATAAACTTCGGACTTAGTATTGGAAGCATAAAAAAGAGGAACGAAAAAACTACTATTAGAATATAACTCGTTGCTCAACTTTTGCGACAATAAGCGAGCAATTTTCAGTGGAGATTAATTAATTATTTGTATTATCCCCAATCCATGGCAGCATATTATAAATTGCTGTCTCTGTAACTATGCTTATCCGTGTCCACAGAATAAAAATTCAGCTCCGTTTAAACTCTTGGCGATATTAACGCATCAGCAAATACTAGCCCAGAATGTCTCGTCTAACAGTTCAAAATGGGGCTTGAGATTTTGCCATAGGAGCCGACCCATGCTACAAGATTTCTTCTTTATTTAAGATTTAGAAGTTATATAATATTTAGTCCATATTGATTATAGTTTGATTAATTGATCTTCCCATATTAATTAGTCAAACGTAAAACTTTTTCATATAAAGCTATTCACAGAATCATGATTCGTATAACATCATTATTACCTCAAATCAAAGGTAAAAAAACACTTTGATTATATATATATTTGGGCCTGTATGCTTTAAATGACATAAGAACTTATTTAAGGTACACGGATTATAGTATGATTCTTTTGTCGATTTCAGTTCTACATTACCTTCATCTATACATTAATTTCAATTAAAGAAATTAACTTAGACACTTTAAATCTTAAAGAAAGATATTTGTTTGCTCAATATTATTGATATGTTAGAAATAGTCTTATTTATCAAAATTCACACTTAGATTTAACTTACAATGCATCACATTGATCCTAAAAAAAATTAATTGTAGTCTTAGGTGATAATTCACTACAAGAAAAATAGAGTTTAGCGACGGAAATTACCGACGAATTTTGTACATATTCCGTCGGTAATCTTAATTAGCGACGGAATTTACCGACGGATAACGGCGTCGGAGAAACGACTG
>JAOSBM010000006.1:7822263-7832951 GCA_027568955.1 Erythroxylum tenue
GTATATTCGAAATCAAGTCACAAAATTGACGAAGCCTAATCATCATGAAATTTTTCTCTCATTCATTAACACATTCATATACAATTGATCATAACTCATCATCTTAATCAGAAACCACATAGGTTCTTCAAATGATTCAAGACATACATTCACATCATTTTCACATTCTTACTACTTCAATCCTATCCCTTTAAACTCTTAACAAACATATGCGCCCATGTAAGATCCTAAAACTGGCGCTCTGATACCACAAATGTTGGGCCCCGATTTCGGTTCCAAAATTAGAATCGGGGCCCAACAGTAAACCCATACCTTCCTGCTGAAGTCATCAATGAAGGTGACGTAGTATCTCGAACCACCAAGAGAGAGGACTGGAGATGGCCCCCACACTTCTGTGTGTACTAGTTCTAACTGTTCTGCCTTTGGTTCTTTGCCAGCCTTTATGAAATTGACTTGTTTCTGATTTCCCAGAACATAACTTTCACAAAAACCTATATCAATAGATTTCAAACCTTGAAGATAGCCCTTTGAAGCTAGCATCTTCATCCCCTTCTGACTCATGTGTCTTATGTGCCACAGACTCGAGCTCGATGTATTATCGACTACAGTAACCATGTTCAAACACCCTGCGGTGCTGTATAAAATTATAGATTTTGTTCCCCATGCTATGACCATAACTCCCTTCATAATTTTCCAGGAACTCTCCCCAAACACTGCCATATAACCTGTGTTGACCAACTAACCAATAGAAATCATATTCTTCTTCAAGTCAGGAATATATCTGACATCCTGCAGCTTCCATTTACCCCCACTTGAGGTCTGGATACACATATCCCCCTTTCCAGCAATCTCCAAGGCTTTATTATCAGCAAGATACACCTTCCCAAAATTTTCACACTTAAAATTGTGGAATAACTCTCTGCTCGGAGAAGAGTGGAATGAAGCACCAGAATCAAGTATCCAGGAGTCAACCGGACTATCCACACTAAGAATTAGGGCGTCACCAATGTCTTCCGCAGAACATACAGAATCATCATCTTCATAGGCCTTATTGTTTTTTCGGCCTTTCTTCTTCTTAGGTTTAGGGTAGTCCTTCTTGAAGTGTCATTTTTCACCACAGTCCTAACAAGAGACCTCATTTTTGCCTTTGGATTTTCCCCGCCATTTTGATTTCGATCAACCATGTTTACTATGGCCTCCCTTCGACTTTCTTCTACCCCTTCCCTTGACACTGAGTGCGTTACCAGACGAATCCTCAATTTCCCTTTTGTGAATGCTCTTGCTCAAGACAACATCTTGGACTTCATCAAACTTTAGTTTCTTAGACCCACGCGAACTGCTAATTGCGGAAACAACAGTATCCCACGACTCAGGTAGAGAGGACATCAAAATTAGGGCTCTAATCTCATCATTAAAACTAATATCCACAGAGCTTAATTGAT
Source organism: Erythroxylum tenue (assembly GCA_027568955.1). NCBI lineage: Eukaryota > Viridiplantae > Streptophyta > Magnoliopsida > Malpighiales > Erythroxylaceae > Erythroxylum > Erythroxylum tenue. The sequence continues at coordinate 7,823,706 of JAOSBM010000006.1, forward strand.
TGATAATCATATTAAATTTGTTAACATGATCTGCGACAAATCCACTTTCAGACATCTCCAAATTAAACAAACGATGCATTAGATATACCTTATTAATAGCCGACGGTTTATTGTACATGTTTGCCAGAGCCTTTAGTACTCCTGCAGTCGGTGTCTCTTTAACAATGTTGAAGGCAACGTTTCTCGTCAACGATAAACAAATAAACCCTAGCGCCTGTCGATCTTTTAGAACCCAAAACTCTTGTCTCATGGTTTCTGGTTTCACCGCTGACAAAGGTTCGTGGAGGTTTCTCTGATACAGATAATCTTCCATATGTATCTTCCAAAAACCAAAATCGTTTTCATTGAATTTCTCAACTTGAATCTTCGCGCTTTCCATCTTTTTAGATTGTTGTGATACAAACCAAAGCTCTGATACCAGTTATTATGAACGATCAATCATAATAATTAAAGAAAACAAGTGCAAAAATAAACAAACACACAGATTTACATGGTTCACTAAACTTTGGCTACGTCAACGGCGGCTAGGGTTTTATTTCACTGTGAATGTTTTCAATAACTGATACACTAGGAGAATAGAACGTATTTATATGCCCAGGAGAATACAAAAGACATAACGTATTTTCGCCTCAAGGACTATCGCCCTTGAAGCCCCACCTTCAGGTGGGAGGTCCCCGCCCCCCACACCCCCCGGCCAACTCAGCGCGGAGTTGGATCCGCAATCATGGGCCTGTGTAAAGTCCAGAATTTATTATCAAGCTCCATATCTCAACACGTGGTCCGACTATTCCTTAAAAAACGATGTCATTTTTTACTTTTTCTTAATAATATATATATGATGGGTCGGGCTGCTTACCACACGGGTTGGGGTATGGCCAAGTCGGGCCCTGCTGGACCCATTGACATCCCTAATGGTTATGATGAATAATTTGATCCTTTCATCATTCGATATTATTGGATAAAGTATGGATATTGTGTTCACTTTTTTAGTCCAATCATGTTCGTTCTTACTAATTAGAATTTGATCTTTTCATCATTCAATATTGTTGGACAAAGTATGGATATTGTGTTTACTCTTTTGGTCCAATCATGTTCATTCTTACTAATTAGAATTTGATTTATAATTGAAATTTGATAAATGTCTTTTTTAAATGTCAATTCACTTTGGTCAAGGAATATCATAAATCACTACTAATTGAGAACACCAAAATATATTCTCTAATTACTTTAGGGTGACGAATCCTTTATTGACTTACACAACTATCTTCGTATGGTTCATACTGTATCTAATTACTACCAACTAAATTAGCCTAGGACCATTATTAGGTAGCATTAAAACATAGTAATTCTCACACAAGATATAATCTCAAGTCTAAAGATTAATTATACAACCATTATTATGAGGAAATCTACAAACACATAAGTAATATTCCATTCAGGATTCTTATAGTCGGGCCAATTCATTGACTTATTCTCTAATAATGACCAACACATTAGTTTAAGTATCTTCATACTTTAATTTATTAGATCAATTACTTTCTTCATGAGAAAGAAACATAATTTGTGCTAGTTTTACCATTTCACCAATATCCCTTCTTAATGAAACTACAACCAGGAATATTTAGGAACAATACGTAAATGTAAATTGAATCTTACAGTTATAATCTCATTATAATTTCAATTACATAGTAATTATTCCAGAGATTTTATCTTAGTATTAAAACATCAAAATGTAATTAAATTAATACACAAAGATAAAGAATGCATTTTATTAATTAAATAATAATGTCAGACATTAAATTACATCCAACCGATTGGCTACAAGAGCGTAAACTAATAGGTATATGGCAGTTGAGTCTATGTAAATTGCCTTAGCTATTGAGGTCTAGAGCAAGGGACATTGATTTGTCATTGGATTGTGTATTTCATAGTATTGAATAAGTATTTGTAGCTTATAACATGGTCTAGTGTGGATTAATTTGCATATATGGTTTGCTTTTCATTAATATTATGTCGAGTTATGGTATTTAGTTTAGAATGGTTAACATTTATGTTTTTATTGTTAAAGTCCATAAAAGAAGGGAAAAAATTATAATGAGGTTATCATCTTCCCCAAAAGAAAGAAAAAAGAAGGTCATAGAAGCGAAAAGGAAGGTAATCAACAAGAATTTTATTAAAATTAATATGATGATGAATTAAAATTATTCTAGTTTAGAACCTTCAAATTATAGGTTGTAGATGATGTTATCACTTGTGGGAAAAATTAACAAAGTGAGGACATAAAGAATAAGGTATGATATTTTGGACTAAATTAAACCAAATTACCAAAGTTTGGTTATAAAGTATTTGGTTATGAATATATTATATTAGTATTTGTAGAGTTGTCAAATACATTATTATTATTAAAAAGTCTTCAAATTGATGTAAACCCTTACTTTAAAGCAACAAAAATAGGTCATTAATATGAAATTTGGTGAACTCTAGAGATGGAGAGGTTTAAAGTAAGAAGAGCCATATACTACTAGCCATATGGTCGATTTGATTTAGACAAGCTATCGTTGAGAATAAGGAAGGACTAAGTGGAGGAGATTATTGGTGATAGTGATAAATGGATTATAGAGATTTTAATGGAAGCAAATAGGCACATAAAAAAGTCAATAAGGCTAAGGTTATGATGCGTTAGGAGTACAAAGTCAATGATCATCAAATCGTGATTAAGTGTATACTCGATAAAGTAAAAGGTGTGTGAACAGAGGAATATTTATGATGAGATTACCTTCTATACGTGTGAATATTTTTATATCCAAATTCCAGTTACTACATCAACACACATCTACTAAATACTATAGTAGATGTTGATGACCATAGGTAGCTTAGTTGAGGCATTTTTTTAATCCATCTTTGCAATATTGTTCACATATTACGCCAAGTTGTATAGGATAAAGGTGTTACACCTTGTACGGGTATCATAGTTAAATTGAAAGTGAGTTATGTGTCTTACAAAATTAAAATCACCAATTTATATATAGACTTGTGAAAAATGGATACTAATTAAAAATGACTTTATCTTTAATTTATTTGAAGATATTTTATCTTAAAATGGTATGTGTGAACTGACAATTTAAGTGGAAGAAGATGATAAGGATTGCTTCTTGGGATGATATTAGCGATGAGTTTGGATGCTGATAAGGTCTCAGAGTAAGAGTATAAGAAGTTAGAAGTAATGTTGTTGCTTAAAATTTGTAGTAATATTTAGATAAATTGTTTATAAAGGGTTTAATTTACTAATAACTTATCATTTTTGTGGAGGGCTGATTACTATAAATATCACTCGTTGAAGCATTAATGTGGCTAGGAAGTAATAAGAAATGTTTTGTGAGAGGTAGTTGATGTTCAAGGCAATGAGTAAATAATTTGTTGAATTAGTATGTGCCCATAATTGTGGTTTTTGCATAAATAGTTACTCATATTTTAATCTATAATAAGGAAGAGAAGAAGTTCAAATATATGGAGAGGTGCCGATGATTAAAAATAATAAGAAGAAATCAATCTCAAGGTATGCGAAGATGATAACAATTGATCTACAACATTGAAGACGTCTTAAAGCTTGAAAAGACATCAATTATGGAAAAAATAAGGATGAGGAAGTCTCATCTAGTGTTGTCAGTGACAGAGTAAAATACTAATGTTGAGATATGAGGAGACACCAATAATAAAACCATAAAAGAAGATATCCTAAGATATGAAGACAAGTTGATGACAGAAAGAAATAACGATGAAGAGGTTTTGAGGTGTTGATGATAAAAAGAGAAGTGAGCAGTTGGCCTTAGAGTGTGAGGATATGCTAAAGAAGAAGGAAAAAAACATGTTTAAAAGCATGATGAGATATTGATGACAAAGAAAGATAAGGATGAGATTATTACTAGAAAAAAAGGAATAGGAAGTTCAAGATATTGGTATATATTAGAGAAAGCTTTTATTACATTTAGATTATAGTTTTAATGAAATTTGACATTTTAATTGGAATTTACGCATCATCAATGACTAGCTAGGACTAAGGGAAAACATTGATTGTAGACGTTTAATGGAACAAACAAAGATAAAAAGAGACAAAAAAGTATAGATCAATGAGGAGGTAAGATTATATGATTAGAAGTCTAATCAAACATTTGTGTTTGTGGAAACATATTTATAAACAATATTTTGTATTGTAGTGAATATATGTAAATATTTTGAGGGGTAAAAGGGGTGACGGTTGGTGATGTTACACACATGAAGTTAAGAAATTTAGGTTTTTAGGAGAACTCTAAAATTTGAATTTATGTGTATCAAGTTCCTCCAAAGAAAATCTAGTTCAAAAACAAGGTAATGCATTTAATTTGGTAGGATAAAATCAATATTGATGTATGTACTATTGTATATTATTTGAGATTAGTACTTTTTATTGAAATGTTCCAACAAATTTTTTGACTATGATGTCATTCATAATGTTAGGTTTGGATTGACATTAAGTAACATTCTTTCATATTTTAAACCTATAAACTGTATAACTAACATGGTTATTCATACTGGGCAAATTAATAAAAAATACTTTTGAATTTATTTTATAATATTCTAATCTTCATGTATATTTTATGATTAGAATAAGTGGCACTTTTTAGCAGCTTTTTATTAATTTTGTTACTTAAGAGTGTGATTCTTAAAGTTCATCTAGGTAAAAAGGACTCAATGTTTGGCATGAGTAATCTTAGCATCTTTAGTTGTGAAAAGAAGGATAATAAATCTTATGTTAGGCTCGAATTTGATATTGCAATAGTATTAGGTAGATGTAAACCAAATGTTAGAGAAAAACATTGATAAATCCTTGTCTTCTATTAATTTCTTACATATATTTTAAGTACGTAAGAAACACTGATAAGGATTTGGATATTGATATTGATATGTGTATGGCTAACTAGAAACGTTCCTAATATTTTAGAATAGTCATTAGTGTTGCTGTTTCATTTTAGTAAAAGCAGGGGAAATTATGATTTTGACTCCACTCACATGAAGTATGGCATTAAGAAGAACTTAAGAGGACCATTAGTGGCTTGCAACTTGTTGTTCGTACTATATATAAAAATATAAGATCCTATTACATTATACTTAACATAACAAAATATTAGTCTAAAGCTCTAGGTACATGTTTTGTGACATGTGATTGTGTCATGCAATCTGCAATGCAATGATAAAATTTTTGAGTCCATAGTTTATATCTCTCTCCTATGTAAAAGAATTCCCATGGAAAGAGAACAAGTAAGAAAAAAAAATATTTTGTTTATCTCTATTTGAATATAAAGTAATGTTTTCCAGCTATACATTACTATTAAATTGACTTATAGAGAATGACTAACATTTTATGTAACATGTATGTTGCTAAACAAAACAATGACTATAAGATTTATATATGCTATGCTTTGGAATTTTGGTATATGGAATGGGTTACTGCACAAAATATTAAGGTTCATGTTTATATGTTATGTGCTCCCTTTAAAATACAATATATTATTGGTGATGCATATGACTTATAAGTAATTGATTGAAATTCAAAAGCACCTTTACAATTAAGTGATGTCAAGTGATTTCAATTCCTTACACCGTTAATAATTGGATCCTATAACCAAACATTGAATAAAAACATGCACGTAAAACACCGTCTAATAATTATCTTTAATGTAGTATAATATTATGGATTGTTGTTTGACAAGTAATTTAAGGATTACTCTAAATATTTATACCAATTTATTTTTACTTGAAATTTATTTATTTGAAAGGTCATTAGAAGCATTAAAATAATTGAAATATGTTTAATGCATTTTTAATTGCCAACAAGTTGATTTTTCTTAAAGATGTGTTCATTGATAAGGAAAACGAATTGTGGAATCAATTAGTGGATATTCTATTTTTCTATGGTCTATTTTTCTTTTTACAAAAACAACAACAAAAAATGGAAGAAAAAAACAGAAACAAGCTGTTAAAGTTATGAAAGGTTGGTTTAATTGAAAATTTTAAAAGTTTTGGCACTAAATTGAAAAATTTATAAAAGGTTTGGGAGCTTTAGAATTTGTTATCCCAAAAATCTAAGGTAGAATTATTTAACAAAAACATTGTTGATACTGTTAAATTAGGGTTTAAATTAAATATTTTCAAAATATTAGGATTTATTCAGTACAATTAAATTTTAATAAGAATATTACGATTTAAATTGCTTTCATACTTTTAGATCTAATGGGGAAAAAATTCCAAGAAAAGGGCTTGTTATGATAGTCCCGTTTAATTGTTTAAAGCCCAATGTTTAGAATTTGTTGTATATGTTACAAGAGGATCCACCAAGCCCAATTCTATCTAACTACAATTCTCAAAGCCCAATCTATCCTAAGTTTGAGGAGCTTAATTTTAGACTTTAAGCCCAAGTTTTGTGTGATTAATAAATTGAAATATAATTAAAAAATTATTTTTTAAAACTTTAATAAGATCTTTATTTTGTCTAGCAATATATGTATTAGACTTTATAAGTTCTAGTTCCAAATAACGATTTAAAAAATAATTAGACACCTTTAATGTGAGTACATTTGATGCAAAATTTCAAATCTTAAAATCAATAAAATTGATCCTTTTATTAACTATTTTTATCTTATCATTTGATTGTGTAATCCAATAACATGAGTGAGTGGAAAGTAAAAATAAGCAAACAAAAAAAAGTAGAAGTGATCAAATCTGATTTCAAATGCAATAGAAATAAAGAAAACGTTCGATAAAAAGCTTAAAGCCTAAAGTAGCAAAAGCCAAAAGGCCCCTTTTCTATGCTAGTACTTGTCATGTTCGCTTTTAAACTCATCTCATTATGCCTAAAGACCTATTTTTGTTTAATAAAATTTGTCAAAGTTTTTAGTAGCTATAAGCCTATCTCAAATGTATAATATCTAGTCAGCCTATTTAGTCTAAATTAGTTGCTTCTTATTAATGTTATTAATCATATAATATGTATTAATTAGCATTGCGGGATTCATATCATATTTTAGCCATACCTTCAACTTCATCAATCTCATTTTACTTTTAGTATATTTAGTCCTTTAATTAAACCCATCCATTACATTTTTACCATATTTAGTCTATTAATTCAAATTTATCATATCCATTTTATGTTAGCTTTTTTTCACATTTAAATGAAAATAGTAATTTTCACTTCATTCATACTATAATTAGGTCATTTAGATTGTTTTTATTCAGTTTTTCTCATCATATTATAATTAGATCATTTAAATAATTTTTATTAAATCTATTTCATCATATTATAATTAGATTATATATATATATATATAAAGTTAATTTCATTATATAAAAATTATGCCATTTAAATCATTTCCATTAAACTTATTCTATCATATCATAATCAGGTCATTTAGATTAATATTATCATATCAATATCACCTTAGAATCCATTATATGCATGTCCATTTTATTTTTCATTAAAATTAAATCAAGTTCTTTACATTCAATTTTCTTAAATAAATATGTTTACTTTTATACCCATACCCCATTAATTCCACAATCTTTCGATTTTTCCACAAAATACAAAATCTATTATAGTCCTAAGTAACTATTTAGACATCAGGAAGAAGTATATAACACCTTTCCTATTTTATAATTGACTTCCAAACTTTTATTCTCACATTATGATTTTGTAGTTCCTTTTAACGTAGATTTTTCTCAACCTTTCCTTAATAAAGTAGGATGGAAACTCTACATCAACATCTTAGTAGAAGGCCCACTGAGATGCAGAGTCTGGAAAGGTCTAAAAGTACATAACCTTACTCCTAACAAGTAGAGATGATGCTTTTGATAGACTCATTGGAAAAAATAAAATAAATAAATATATATAAATATAAAGAGTAATAAAATATACATATTAAAATAATAAAAGTAAAAATAAAAATAAAAATAAAATAGACATAAAAGATAATAATAAGAAATTATAAAGATATATATATATATATAAATTCCTACAAATAAAAATATAAAAAATGATACAATAAATATTTAAAAAGGTAAAATTAAAATAAAAGTAATAATAAAATGAAAATTAAAATAGACATAAATGACAATGATGATGATGATGATGATTATGATGGTGATGATAATACATACATGCATACATGCATACATACATACAAATAAAATATAAAATAAGTAATATAATAAATATAGAACAAGGTAAAGAATAATAATAAAAATAGAATAAGTAAATAAATACACAATAAGAAAGAAGACAAATAAATAAATGAAATAAACAAGCCATCATAAAAAAATGTTTAGACTAGGTAAGAAAATATTTAGGCTAAACAACTAAGAGGAAGTACTACATATTAAATATTTAGGCTAAATACAAGACATAAGACTTATAGGAAAAGGCTTAGAAGACCTATGTGAAAGAGAAGGATCTTTATATATGAGATCCTTTATCTGTATCCTAATATGTTAAAGTTTTTTGTTCAGGGTCGCATCTTTGGTAAGTTCCAGTAGAGTAATATCATTTTTTATCACCTCCCCTCAGTTCTTCTTAGGCCTTCCTCTTTTTCTCTTATAGTTCCTATGTCTAATTTTCTCACTTTTTTCACTAAAATGTCTAGATATCTCCTCTTAACATATTCAAACCATTTAAGCCTTCCCTCCCTTAATTTTTCATAGTATTAGCCACCTTTAGCTTGTTACTTATCATTACATTCCTAACCTTGTCTCTTTTAGTGAGTTTGTACATCCAACGAAGCATCCTTATATTTGTCATCATTAACTTATCACTATGCACCTGTTTGATGGGTCAATAATTTGTCCAATAGAGCATGTGTTGGGACCCGAACTCGGGACCGGATCCCAACCGGAAAAGCGGAAACAGAAAACGGAAAACAAAAACGAAACAAAGAATAAAAAAACAAACGGGAACAGATCAATTCCGATCCAACTCAAATCTGGAGCGGAACAAAGCGAACGGAAACAAAATCGAAACGAAGGCTCGGAAACCCAAAATCATCATTTTTCCAAGCTATCTAAAGCAAGAATTTCTAAAATTTCTAAATCACAAAAATTGACATAAACCCTAATTCACAATAATCCAAAATTGAATCAATTAAATCATGCTATCTCCAAAATTGAACTTAGGAAACCCAATCCCATACCATTTCCAAGCTATCTAAACCAAGAACTAAACAA
>JAOSBM010000006.1:7838690-7849796 GCA_027568955.1 Erythroxylum tenue
TTTAGCATGGAGAATTCCAAGAGGGGATTCTTACCCATGTCGCATGGGATTTCTCTCTCAAAGAGTATGTGTCCACAGACACAAAAGGAGAGAGATAAAATGGATTGTATTCCATATGCTTCGGCAATTGGATCAATCATGTATGCGATGCTATGTACTAAACTAGATATTGCTTATGCTTTGAGCTTAACAAGAAGATATCATGCTAATCTCGGTGAGGGTCACTAGACAGTTGTGAAAAACATCTTGAAGTACTTAAGAAGGACTAAAGATATTTTTTGGCCTGTGGAGGAGCTAAGCTAAGAGTTCAGGGTCATTCAGATGCCAATTTTCAGTCTGATAAAGACGATAGGAGATCACAGTCAGGGTATTTTTTACTCTTTATGGTGGTGCAGTTAGTTGGAAGAATTTCAAATAACCATCCATCGTAAATTCAATGGCCAAAGCATAGTACATTTTAGCATCAGAGGCAACAAAGGAAGCAATTTGGATCAAGAAGTTCATCACTGAACTTAGAGTGGTTCCTAGCATTGTTGAGCCCATAGGGTTGTATTGTGACAACAACGGTGCTATTGTGTAAGCAAAGGAACCTAGGTCTCATCAAAGGTCCAAATATGTAGTCATGAAGTTTTACTTGATCAGGGAGATAATGGAGCGAAAAGACAAAACATTGGAGCAATATTTCCCACTGAAGGGAATCTAGCAGATCCTCTTACTAAGTCATTGTCTCAAAAGAGACATAGTTTTCATATGGATGGATATGGTATTAGATTTATAGAGGATTGGCTTTAGTGTAAGTAGGAGATTGTTAGTTTATGCCCTTGCAGCCAATCAATTGGATGCAAATTAATGTATGACATTATTTTGAAGTAATGAAAAGGCTTTATTTATCTTTATGTTTTAATTTAATTAATATTTTATATTGTAACACTAAAGATAAAATCCTTGGAATAATTACTATGTAATTAAAATTAAGATGAGATTATAATTATGAGATTCAATTTACAATTAAGTGTTATTCCTAAATGTTCCTAGTTTTAGTTTCATCAAGACTAGATATTGTTGAAATGGTAAAACTATCACACATTATGTTTCTTTCTTATGAAGAAAGTAATTGATCTCATAAATTAAAGTATAAAGATACTTAGACTAATGTGTGGGTGATTATTAGAGAATAAGTCACTCAACTAAACCGATTATGAGAATTCCAAATGAAATATTACTTATGTGTCTATGGATTATCTCATAATGATGGTTGTATAATTGATCCTCAGACTTGAGATTACCAAGGAATATAGTGTGGGAATTACTACTTTTTGATGCTACTTATGAATTGTCCTAGGATAATTCAGTCTGTAGTAATTGGATACAGTATGAACTATATGTAGATAGTTGAGTAAGTCAATATAGGATTCGTCACTCTAAAGTAATTAGAGAGAATTTTACGTTGTTCTTGATTAGTAATGATTTATGGAATTCTCTAGCCATAGTGAATTGATATTTGAAAAGTAGTTTTCAAATTTCAATTATAAATCAATTACTAATTAGTAAGAACGAATATGATTGGATGATAAGGGTAGACACTATATCCATACTCTGTCCAATTAGAATAATGAATGATAAAAGGATTAAATTATACATTATAGCCATGCATGAACAGGTTAAGTCAATCACTTTGACATTTTTGACATTTGGGTAATCATAACATGTTGCTAGAGGTCAATCAAGATTTATGATTATGAATTATTTAATTAAGAATTAAAGATAAATTAAAAGGAGTTTTAATTTATCTAATTCTAATTGTGAATTAGAATTAGAATTTATAATCATTACCAATTTATTAGGAACCTAATGGGTCACACATTAAAGAGCAATTTGTGAAAAAATCAATTTAATTAAGTTGGACTGAATTATAAAGTTTGTGAAACTTTGGGATCAAATATGATATATTTGAATTTATTCAAAATATGCTCCAATTAAATATGAGATATTTGTTTATCAAATTATATTTTTTAAAGGCCCGTAACTTAATAACTGTTGGAAAGGAGAATGCAGCGAACCTGTAGATGTTTTATTCAAAATATTCTCCAATTAAAGAGCACGAAAGAAGTTAAGAAAATAGAAAGAAAAATTAAGTCCAAAGCAGCATATTTCTGCTCCGATTCTGGTAGGAAAATGGGGATATGTGGAAATTAGCTTTTTTTCTTAGCATTGCGTCACATAAGCAAGCAAAATGATTTTATCACAAAATTGCCTTTTCTTTGGACTTAGGCTATGTTTAGTTAGACGTAAGATATTTAATTGAATGAAATGGAATGAAGTGGTTTATAATGGAATGGAATATAAATAGATGTAATATTAGAAAATTGTTATTTGAGAGGGATGGAAGAGTTCATAATGTAATATAGCGAAATCTTGTTTAAAAGAAGGGTTTATAATGTAAAATAGTGAAATGTTGTTTATTATTTTACATTCCATCCTAAACCTCCAAGTGGGAGATAACTTATTTTTACTGTTTACGATGGAATAGGATGTAATGTAAAACTCTCCCTTTCCATCTTATTCCATTCCATCCCATTATAAACCTTCCTCCTAAGCGATGAAATATATTACATTTCATTTCATTCTATTAATAACCACCCAACCAAACATAGCCTTAATTAATGCATGTGGCATCTGTACTAGGTTAGGTTGCTTAGTGTATGATTTTCATCTCCCATTTTATATATTGGCCTTGTTTTCATAAGCCTGGCTTATGACATTTATTCCATTTTGGCTAAGGCAACCAAAATTAGTCAGTAACAGTGATGATGTGCTCTAGCGTAGGTAGTAATGTGGTTGTTTAGATCTTTGTGCTCTTTTCCGATTTTCCAATCATTAAGTACTTAACAAAATAAAAATTGAGAGAAGGTAAAATTAATGTTATAAATATTGTATCGATTCTGGTATCAGATTGGAAACTGAGTACCGTTTAAAGAAATTTTTTAAATTTATGAAATTATAATAATAAATAATAACCACAATTAATATGAAAAAAGACAATCATCATATAAATATAAAAGTATGAATAATAAAAAGTATTTAAAATATTACAATTTCATCATATAATAAATAACAGTTACATCAAAACATCAAATAATAATAATAATAATAAATATCTTTAACTCTCAAACTATTATAATCTACGACAAGAGTTTATGATGAGGAAACAACTAGTAGAAGTGAAACCAGAAACAAAAACATTGACAATTACATTGCGTACATAGAATTTAACATATACATCAAATATAAGTAAAATTAAAAGAAGAGGGCAAATAAAAACTTGAAATTTCATTTAATCATCTACGGGAGGATATCTATTATAACTACACTGACCCCAATTATCATTTAGTAAAAAATCATCATCAGTGAGAAGAGCCTCATCATCATCATCATCATTTAAATTCAATGCACCAAATGACATGTCAATATTTTCTCATCCAAGATTATCTTTCAAGTCATTCACATCTATCAAACCCGATTTCTCAAAAACCCAATCCACCAAAAAATTGACATTATCAATGCATATTGGATCTATTAAACTACTTGTACTATTAAGAGTCCTAGTAAACAATAAAATTCTATTATTAAAAAATTATAAGAAATTATATCTAAATTAATAATGATAATAATATACCTTTCCCGAAGCTTTAAATTGTAACGAATGAAGACCAAGTCATTCAATCTCTTATGCTCCAATCTATTCCATTTCTTGGAATGGATGAATTTAAATATGCTCCAGTTACTTTCACAGTCTGTTGTACTAACACAGTAACTTAAAATTCGAATTGTTAACCTTTCCAATTCTGGAATACCAGCTCCAAATTAATTCCACCAAGAAAATATAAATTGTAAGAAAACAAAAGTAACGTTATAAACAAAATAAAGTGATAAATAATTTTCAATAAGTAAGAAAAGGGAAAAAGCTAATACTTGGAGAAAGTTTCGCTCTTTATCGAATAGCAATTGATATCTTTAAATCCCCAGAAGATCGCTTATAAAGCTCCATTTGTGAGCTCAGGATATCCTGCATCATGTCATGGGCAACAATTGTTGTAATAGTTAATAGCATTCTCATATTAACTTCAGCTTTCTTTGTAAAATTTAGTCTGTAATAGACATTAGGATTTTAAAATGTCCCAATTGCAAACAACGGAGAAGAAAGATGCCTTTCCTATCTGTCATTGATGACTGCAATATAAAGTGTGTACAAAGAAGACCTATTTTTCAGATTGGCCTTGATTGCTTCCTTCACCCTCTCCATGACATTAAAAAAATAACTCATTGTTGCCTTTTCATCACTATTAGCCAAACAAAGCACCATCATCAAAGGCTCACAAACTCTGATAACAAATTGGCATTGGGACTAAAATTAACTATCTTTTAGTATAATTATGGAAAACTCCAATCCAGCATTATATCTAGCATGCTAAGATGCAACCCACTTTTCACTCGTAAATATTTGTCTCAACTCTTTCTTCATCATAACAAAACACTAAAGTGGTAAAAAATTGGTTAAAAGTCTTGTCACAGTAGGACGGCACAAATTCCTACCATTGATAAATTCTTTTCTCATTAAATTCAATACCTATGCACGATTATAAATAAACTTAGTCACCTTCTTAACTTTCTGAACAGTCTCATGAATAATAAGAAAATACCTAGCATCCCCTATGTTTTCCAAACATTAAGTCAATGCAATGTGCAATATAAGGAGTCCAAAAAAAAGAATTATACTTATTTGTAACCTTCTTCCCGTCGCTTTATAAGCAGAATCATTGTTAGTAATGAGCTGAACAATATTTTCTAGCTCTACTTCATTCATATCTTCATTGAATATCTCAAATAAAGTATCGATATTCCTAACAAGGCCAGAAGCATTAATAGAATTCAAAAACATTGAGCCATTTAGAAAATAAATCAAAAATTAATAATAAGCTCGTGTCTCCTATTTATCCAACCATCACACATGATTGAATACCCATAAGTAGCCAAATCCATTCTTCTTTCTCCCAAATAACTTTTAATTTCAGAAACTAAGCAACTCAACAGTTTACCTATGTAGTCACCAATAGAAAGAGCTTCGTATCCTGGACCGTAAGAGGCTATATCATCTACCATAGGCTGATAATAGTAAGATTGGGAAGCATTAAATGATGCACCTATATCATACCACCATCTAGCCATTGTCATATCTACACTGTGAGCTGCATTTTTTGATTGCATGGCAATACAAATTGAAGGCTAGGGTTCAAGAGTTGTTCATGGTGCAAAAAAATTAATCATCTGCCTTCTTCTTTTCTTAACATCAAATCCAGATGCAGTATTCACTTCTTGCTGGGAAGGACCACTACCATTATCGCTACCACCTTCGACATTTCCACTATCATCATAAACACTAGCAAACGAACTTCCACTACCAATTTTATAATTCAATCTCTCCCTTCTATCTTTCTTGTGTTGATATTCTTCAAGCAAAATTTTTATTTGTTACTTCACATTATGACTTACTTTTTTACAAGGTTTCACATCTCCTTTAACACCAGCTAAATATTTTTTTAATCGGGTGATTCCTTCACCTTTCTAATTCTTATTACAAAACAAGCAAATAATATGATTATTCATACTAAGGACCAATGCAGCATGAGCCCAAATTTGATCATTGTATTTTCCTGAAGTGGTTAAATGTTTAGGAGTACTTGAACTTCCTTCCATTTATTTATAAAAAATAAATTTAGAAATATATAAAAATAAAGAACATATAATTTCATTACACAATACATATGTCCATCTTATATAATATAACTCATTTTGTATGATTACATCATACACAATTCATTTTCATTCAACGCAATTCAATTTTATCTAATACAATTCATCAACAAGTCAAAAGCTAACAACTCAAGTATTCAACATACACAATTACATAATACACAAGTCTATCTCATGTAATATAACTCATTTTGTTTCATTACATCATACACAATTCAATTTCATCCAACACAATTCATTAATACGTCAAAACCAACAATTGAGCTATTTTATATTTATTCACCAAAATTTTAGTTAATATAAAATTAAGCTAAACCTAGGAAAACAATGCATAAGGGGTTAAAAAAACTTCCTTGAATTATAATTTATAATGTACTTGCTACAAATTGTGATAAGTAATATTTCTTTAAAAAGAATTTTATATTATGTAATTATCATTAAACTTATAGTTATATTATTATTTTTTATAGTCAGGTATTTTTTTTGGTTAAACAAAGGTATTTAAGTAAGGATTCGAAATTGAGTCAAAATAATTGCAAATTTCTTACTGTTGATGTATAAAATATTTTCATATGTGTTTTAAAGATGTTATAAATGTTGCATTCAATCTTACAAAAGGTTGAATATTGTTTAACAGTTTTTTTTTTACATTTAAACCAACCCAAATAATTCAAATTAAATTGAAATTATATCGATAGGCTTAATTTGATTTAATTTGTTATCTAATTTATTTATAATTTAGTTTGTAATTGTAATAAACTAATCCAAACGCCTAGCTCCTCACCCTCCTATTTCGACGTGACTTATGAACTTCTAAATAGATAAGCAAAACACTCCGTGCATTTTTTTCAATTCTAAATTTCCAATCCAAGCATTCACAACAATTTAATTCCAAGTTCCAGCTATTCACTAAAATTCACTCAAGTTTCAACCATTCACAACGTCACAATCACAAATGCTATTTGATTTCAAGTGCGAAAAAAATTCAATTCAAAAAACACCCAAAAATATCACAAATTCATTGGGTGAAAACCAGATATTGGTTTATCTTTCTATGCAAGCAGATGTCTAAGATAATAAATAGATTTATTTATTTTGGTAGACAATTTACAGAAGAATTGTTCAGCCAAGATTGGTCTTGGGCTTTGCTCCAACAAATCGTCGCCAATACCAGTGTTCCTCCCAAACCGCATACACGGAGTCCAAAGGAATTCCTTTGGTCTCGGGCAAGAAAACAACTACGAAAATTGTCATCACGGCGATCCAACCTCCATAGAACAGAAATGTGCTAAATTTTAAGTGACAAAGCATGGCCAAGCAAGTCTGTGATAGCACAAATGTGGTTGCAAAATTTACAGCGATACTTATGCTTTGTCCAGTAGGTCGGACTTTAATAGGGAAGATTTCACTTGGAATGAGCCAACTCAGAGGACCCCATGACCAACCAAAACCAGCTGCATAGACACACATAAGGACCAGGACTAGTGCTGCGTATCCCTTGGAGATTTGCTTGTTGCCTGAAACGCCTGTTGTAGCAGCTAGGACAATAGCCACCGTAACCTTCAACATAATACAACGTTTACGTAGGCTAGTTAGACAATCAAGCAACAGACAAATAACAATTGAGGCCAATTTCTCACCTGACATGTGAACATTAGAATTCCACCAGTAATGAACAAAAATCTTCGCCCATATCGGTCAACCATAGCCGTAGAACAGAGAATAGAAAAAAGATTAACTAATCCCAGGATAATTGCTGCTATCAAAGCCGAATCATTTCCAAATCCAACAGATTGAAATTGAATTGGTGCGTAGAATGCAATTATGTTTATCCCCGTTACTTGTTGGAAGAAAGGTATCGCAATTGCCATTACTAGGTGTGGCCTGTATTGTCTCTCCAGTATTGTCATGAATGGTTCTTTCTGAGCAGCTTTGTTGACTTCAGTAGCTTTGATAAGATCGGCAAATTCAGCATCTGTTTTTTCGTTGGTTCCTCGGACTTTAATCAACGCTTGTCGGGCTTGCTCAGTCTTGCCTCGTTCGACCAAGCTACTAGGCGTGTCTGTGATGAGGAGCGAACCTATTGTCATTAGAACAGAAGGTACCACAGCTAGGCCAAGGGATAGACGCCAACCCCAGCTGAGCTTGGCAGCTCCAAAATTTATGCAATTGGATGCCACCACTCCGATGCCAATGAAAAATTGAAATCCTGTACCAAATGCTCCACGCCACTTGGGTGGTGCTATCTCTGAAAGGTAAAGTGGAGTTGCCTGCATGGTAAATTTAGTTGGATATTAGTAACACAAAAGATCTTGTTCTACCAGGCAAGGGAAATCAAGCACCACTAACCTGGTTGGTGAAACCAACCCCAAAACCAAGCAATACTCGCCCAAGGATGAGCATGGTGATGTTGACTGCCGCGTTGTTGAGAACAGTACCAAGAAAGAAAGTGCAGCCCCCAAGCACCATGGTGTTTTTCCTGCCAACTGCTGCAGTAAGACGGCTAGCTACAAGTGATGCAGCTAACCCTGCTATATAAAGTGATGATGTGAAGGCTGTCAGAACCTGGCTATCATATACGCAATATATGTTTGTTTTGGCCATCCCTGCCTTCCTGAGTATTGATGGGAAGAAATTTTCCAGGAATGGTATCATGGTTGTCACACCCCCTGTAGTGTTGATTGTTCAAATTAACGGTCAGCTACCGTGGAAAACACACAGTTCTTAAGTTGAAAATTAAGGTACGTATCCAATATCAAAACATGCTATGACTTCCTTTCAACCATTATAAGAAGCATTAAAAGTTTTGATCTCTGAGTTGGCTCCAGTAATGAAAGCCTCCCTACTGGTGTTATAGAGGTTCTGTGCCATCTTTTTCGCACTTAATGCTAGCTGGTTGATGAACCATGTTGTTAAGCATCAAGATCGGGCATGGAGTTCACAAAACGTTTCCTTTGCTGTGTAACAGAAGTCGGAGGATAATAGCCAAAGTAGTCCACACGAACTCTTGTTTTAATATTTTGAAGATTTGAAGATAATAAAAGCATAATATTTTACCTGTAATGCCTATGTCATAGCCAAAAATGAGGCCCCTAGAGGCTGCAACTATACAAGTGATCACCACTGAAGCTGTTATCTTTCCACTGAAGCCAGCTGCGGACCTGTCCTCAACGGCAAAACCGCCGTTTGCCATTTTCAATTTGTTCCTTTCTATATCTGGCCCGTTTAATCTGAAGGCTCTGAACAGAGCTTGTTTTCACGTGAAGACTCGGGAGAGGGAACGTTAATTTATAGGCTGTTCAGTTGCAGGCTTAAGCCACGTTAAGGTCAAGGAATCTTGAAAGAATAATTTATGAGCAAGTGTTTATCATCTACTTCGTTGCCATATGGTCTCGTTTTTGGGACGAGACTTGCGGGATCGGAATGACAAGTGCAAAGAGACATTGTCACGAGTTAAACTAAGAAAGTTGAGTGACCAGGTAGAATTGTCGAGACTTGTGGGTACTGTGTGGAAATGACCAGGTACGAAGGAATTAGTGGCTGTTTTGTACAGGACAAATTATATTTTAAATATTAAATTTTATTCAAATTGAGAAATTCTAAAGTGTTAATATAATTTATATCTACTCCTACTTTTCATTTGGTTAATGTAACATATTACATAAGATAAATTTATTCACGCAAAAATAAATAAATAAAAATAATTTAAAAATAAAAATTGAAAGCACACTTAATGAGATAATTATCTATGTCTACTTTTTGTAAACAGAGAATAATTCTAAATAGATGTGAATGAAAATATAGCAAACTTAAAAAGGAAAGAAATATACTGCTTCATACATAATATATTATAAATATTTTATTTAATATTTATTTATTATCAATAATAAAAAAATATAACCTTGGTAACATTAATAATTAAATAGATTTCCTTTATTTAGAAAATAGAAACTAAAAATTAGAAAACTAAAAATTAAAACCAAATAATCCCTTAATTGTTAGAAAAGAAAGAGTAAAGAGTAACCTACGCAAACTTATTCACTTCACGAATTAAAAAAAAAGGTTTATAGAGGTCAAACCATTATACCCATAAGCCAATTGTAGCAACCTATTCAATGTCTACGAAAGCAAACTTGCAAGAAATTCACAAAGTTAAATCAATAAAAGATGCTAATGCATAAAAAGAGAGACAATGAGAGAGACATACATAGACAGAGTGTGTGTAAAAGAGAGTTGGTAGAATAAATTCACAATTTATGATTTTGAAATTAGGGTTTTAGTGTTGGTAGAATAAATTCACAATTTATGATTTTGAAATTAGGGTTTTAGTGGAGATTTGAGAATTTGAACGATTCAAACTAACTTTGAATAAAAGAGTTAAGGGAGTGGTTGGTTCGTGAATTTGAGAATGAATTAATGAGTATGGAATGAATTACTGGTGGTTGATTTTATATTATAATTATAGATACAGTGTTTTCATATATGATTTTCGAGGAATACTTTATACTCTCGAAATATCAGAGGAATAAGTTTTATTCTTGATCATGGACAACTATCACGGGTGTAACAATCTTTGTCACTCTCATGACAACAAGTGTCACAAGCATAATCACTCCTGTGGCTGTAATTTTTGGTATGAACCTAGGAGATAATGATCTCAATGTATTCTTAACAAGTTTCAGATTTGAATACTTTTTTCGAAGTTGATGTGCTTGGTTTGTTATGTCACGCAGTCTCTCAAGAAAGTCTCCAATAGTTTCACTTTCATCCATCCTCAGCTCTTCAAATCTCATAGCCAGCATCTGAAGTTTTGAAGCTATCATAGATAGGGGTGTTCAAAAAAATCCGTGAACCTGTGAACCAGACCTGAACCGCATGAACCGAACCTGTAAACAAGGTTAACCGAACCTGAGTCTAAGTTCGGTTCGAACCGAACCTGAAAAATCAGGTTCATGGTTCAGGTTTAGGTTTCTAACTTGCGGTTCTAGGTTTAAACCTGAACCTGAAAGGCTAAAACACTCAAAAAACCTATCATGTTTTTGGATATAATATATGAGGATATTAATAATAATAAATTCACTAGTATTTACTATATTTATTCTTGAGTAAAAGAAGAAAAGGAAAAAAAAACTACTTTAATTCTATTTTATTAAATGTTAATATTGAACATTGTTTTTATAAGTAACAGCTAATGCATAACACTCAATACTTCTACTTTAAATAGTAATTAATATGTGTCAAAGTTTTTGATCAAAGTATTAAACTATTAATAGAAAAATTCATTGACTAAAATAA
>JAOSBM010000006.1:7897397-7908796 GCA_027568955.1 Erythroxylum tenue
TTGATTGGTCGGTAAAAAATATACGTGACTTATATATTGCAACCAAATAATTTTTGGTTGCAAAATGTATATAATTAGCAACAATTTTACTATGGTTGCTGAGAATTTGGTTGCTAAAACCAAATTTTCTTGTAGTGTAGCTAATAACTAGTTGTTGCACGTTCTCGATATATGAAGTTATAAAAAGAAAAATGAAAAAAAATCAATTACCTTTAAAATCTTATGTAGATTGACATAACCAAAATTTACTATTTAAAATATATTTCAGGCAGTAAAAATTTGATTATCTTCTCAAAGACTTCAATCAAGCGAAAGATCTCGTGAAGTGATAACTTGTGTAACATATTTCTTATATTTCAGTGATAGCCATATCAATTAATTATAGTTTTTCTGTTTTGATTTGTTTTTTTTAATCTTATACTGATTTCTCTTTATCTTTTATTGTGTATAAAAAATTTGTACTTATTCACAATGAAATATAAGAATTATTAGCCTCAGTTTATGCACTCTTTTATGGTATCAAATGATTCTAACTATATTATTCGTATATGACCATCTTTTGCAACAATCTTTCGCCATGTCTTGTAACGGATGTTTAGTTCCTCATTTTTCTATTTTCAGTTATTAGATCGTTTCCTAGTTGTGCCATTATTTTCTGTTATTATTAAATTTCTCTGTTACCTTGTAGAGCCTATTTAAAAGGTTCGTTGGTCTTTCAATTAACAGTTAAGTTTAACACATCTAAAAAAAATAGCTACAAATGATCAAACCTGAATAAGTTACGTATATTTTTTGTAACTCAAATCTAAATCTTTTTGTGCAATCAAGAAATTTAAAGTTCTAATGGAAAAGAAAACTAGAAATATATCAAAATAGTACAAATAGATAGAGGTGAAAAAGTTGTCTCCAAAGATTTTAACATTTTCTATGAATAGAATAGAATTCATAAGGAGTTAAGTGCAACATACACACTTGAGAAAAATGGTGTGGTAGAACGAAAGAAATGTACGATGGTTGAAATGATGAGAAGAATGTTGCAAGTAAAAGGGATGTTGACTCAATTTTGGGGAGCAGTAGCTACATTAGTTTATATATTAAACATATCTCTAACAAGAGCAATAGCAAACCAAACACCTTTTGAAGCTTGCATAGGAAGGAGACTTTGGGCAAGCCATTTTGCAAATCATCAGTTATATTGAATATGCATTGATTAATGCTGACAGACATAGCAAACTTGATAAAAAAAATTTGTGAAATGTATTTTTGTGGGATATTATTCTAACTCCAAATCGTATAGACTATATGATCCTATCAATTGCAAAGTTAACATCAGTAGGAACGTTATTTTTTATGAGGATGCATAGTGGGATAGGCAAGAAAATGTAGAAGGGATTGTATCCTTTCAAGACCTAACAAGCATGTAAGTTTAACCTAAAGCAAGTTCACCACAAACATCTTTAAGCTCTACTTCCAATTTAATTTCCTCAAGTGCTTCAACCCCAATAGGTATGGGAATCAATTTGTCCTCAACAAGCTTATTAGATGATATTCCTCCTTGAAAGACAAGATCTTTTTCTGAAATCTATGCATCAACATAATCTATATTTGTTAACGATCTAATAACCTTTCAAGAAGGGGTTGATAAAGAAGAATGGTGTAATGCAATGAAGGAAGAACTTGTAGCAATCCAGAAAAATGAGATATGGGAATTAGTGAATCTTCCAAAAGGAAAGAAAATAATTTGAGTCAAGTAAGTCTTTAGAACACAATTTTAAGCTAATGGTAGCATACAAAAACAAAAGACAAGGCTTGTGGTGAAAGGATATTCATAGCAACAAGGTGTCAATTGTGGTGAGACGTTTTCTCCTGTTGCACAATTTGAGACTATGATAACCATTTTTGTAATGGTAAAGCGCAACTACTAGTGTATTAGTTTGATGTCATCCTTTTTGAATAAGGAATTGTAAGAGGAAGCATATGTCTCTTAGCCCCAAGGTTTCATTGTCAAAGGCAAAAAAGAGAAATTATACAAGCTATTAAAAGCATTTTATAGGTTGAAACAGGCTACACAAACATGGTACAATATGATCAACTCTTATTTTCTAGATAATGGATTTGACAGAAGTAGGAATGAACCCAATCTATATTTGAAAAGGAATGGAAAAAAATATTTTCTCATTATTTGCCTTTATGTTGATGACATGATTTATTGGGTTCTTATTTTTCTCTTACCAAATTCAAAGCTTGCATGAAGAAAAAATTTGAAATGATAAATTTAAGTGGCCTGCAATATATTCTTTATCTTGAAGTCAAACAACTTGAAGATGGTATCTTTGTTTCTTAAAATGCCATAGATCTATTAAAAGGTTCATCGTGTTGAATTGCAAAATTGCAGCTACACCAATAACTTTGAATGAGAAGTTGTAAGTTGATGACGATACTACAAAAATTGATGAAAGACATTTCAGAAGTATTGTTGAAGGCCTAATTTATTTAATACATATGAGTCGCGATATTTTTTTTGTAGTTGGAGATATTTCCAGATTTATGTATTGCCTTTCAAAGCATCACTTTAAAGCTGTAAAAAGAGTGTTGTGATATATTGCTGACAAAATTAATTTTGGTTTGTTGTATGGTTGTGGTTTATTGTTCAAATTAGTTGGCTGTAAATGTTTGAAGGATAAAAGGAGCACATCTGGTAAATCAAAAGAAACAGATGAGTGGTAAAACAAAAGTGCATAAATTAAAAGTAACGAACAAATATTTCAGGTGTGTTCAACTTAACCATTAATTGAAACAATAATGAGCCTTTTATATAGGCTTTATAAAGTAACATATAAACTTAATAATAATATAAAATAATGGCACGACTAAGATACGATCTAATAACTAAAAATAGAAAAATAAGGAGCTAAACAATTGTTACAAGATATGTGGTCAGATAATAATATAGTTAGTAATTTTGAATCGATCTCTAACACTCTCCCATTGATTCGAAGTTGTAGTCACCAAGTTGGAAACAAAAATAAACATGCTTGTCTTGAGGAAGAGACTTTGTTATAATATCAACTACCTATTCATTCATACTACAGTATCTCAGTATAATTGATCCATTTGACATAAGATCTTAAGCAAAGTGAACAAGAATATCTATATTCTGTGTTCTCCTTTGTTAGGCAGGAATTTTATACATAACAATTGTTGCTTTATTGTCATAATAAAGTTTAGTTGCTGCATTTTGCTCTTAACCAAGGTCCATAAGAATTATCCTTAACTAAATTGTTTGGTAAGCTGATGAAGTTACTTTTGAATATTCAACTTCAGATGTTGACAAAGCTTTTGTTGCTTGCTTCTTTGAGATCTAACATTTAGCATTTGAACCAAGAGCGAAAACAAAATCAGATGTGCTCCTTTTATCCTCCAAACATCTACCTCAATCATTATCAATATAGCCAACTAAAACAAAATTAAATGTGCTCCTTTATCCTCCAAACATCTAGCCTAATAAGTATCAATATATCTAACTTATTTAAACTATGGAACATGATTATACTATAGCCCAAAATTAGTTGTTCCAGCAATATATCGCAACGCTCTTCTTTCAGCTCCAATGTGATGTTTTGAAAGGCAATGCATAAATCTAGAAATAACTCTAACTGTGAAAGCAATATCAAGATATGTATGTGTCAAATAAGTTAAGCCTATAACCATACTTTTGAAATATCTTTCATTTGTTTTTTTAAGTGATTCCATCTAGTTCAATATATCAGTACTACAAACATTAAATTCATTATTTCCATAGAAATATAACATATACAATGGCTGACCAAAAATCTCCTACTTTATCATTCAATCAAATTACCAACTTTTTAACCATACAAATAGACTCCTACAATTACCTTATTTAGTGTATACTAGTCTAGGAAATCTTCATCACCTATGACCTTGTAAGATACATCAATGGAATGACACTTTCTTCAACCACTAATTTCTCATCTTTAAACTTTGTTAAATGGAATAAACTTTACAAGCTTATATATTACTTCTCTGTCTAATACCACCGCCTACTACCTACCTTACATTGGATCATCACACTGTCCAGGACCTCTAGGTTGGAATCGAGACTCTTTTCATACAGAAGACTAACTCCTAACACTCAATGCTCCGGACACAACTTCACACCTTAAAGAAAGTCTCTTTTTCCTTCTCTGATTGTCTCTCCCTCTTCTCAATTATCATTGATGAACTTGTTGTCATCAGTGATAATATTTCTAAATAGGATGTTTTCCTCTTCACCTTGAGTGTATTGGCCCAGATTATGGTCTTGTTTGGTAAATGAATGATCAGTTATTTTTAGCAGATTTAGAGGTATTTGGCTATATGACCATATCAAACCGATGATAATTATGTTTGGTAATTAGCTGATTGGGTTGACGGATTGAACCCAATATTTTATTTTTGAAAATGCTCCTATGAAGAGTGTTTTGCTCTAGCAGCTTAGAAATTAAGGGACGAAAAGACTATTGTGCGCAAAAGTTATTACAAATTACTCAAGTTGCTATCTTTTATTATTGCTTTCCTATTTAAACATTCCTCCGTTATTCCTTATTATAGTTAAACAATAAAAATATATATTGGTGTGTCTAGAAATTTACCTTAATAATAAGTTATTAGTTCAACAAAATATAGGAAGAATAAGCATTATTACAACTAAGTTATCAAAAGACATAGGTTAATGATATATAAGTTAATATACTAGAAAATTGAACTTCAACTTGATTAATATGGAGAAAGAAAGTAGTAGTAATAGTAGTAATGGTGGTGGTGGTAGTAATAGTAGTAGTAGTAGTAGTAGTAGTAGTAGTAGTAGTAGTAGTAGTAGTAGTAGTAGTAGTAGTAGTAGTAGTAGTACTACTACTACTACTACTACTACTAATAATAATAAATGTTCTATGTCTTTTTATTAGAGTTATAAACTTAATTTTGTGAAATTAATATCTAAAATCTAAATTCTTATGAAAATCTTTAAAGAAATACTAAAATATAATACTCATGTCCTTATAAATCCTTTTTTTAAATACAAGCCTTCTTAAGTCATTTGCATATAATCAACTAATACTACATAGTTAATTTTACCAAAAAATAGCTGATATTATTCGTTGGTCAAATCAGCTGATGTAATCCGCTATCAACTAACCGCTGGTCGAATCAGCTAATAGCTAATGTAATTTGTTGATAAAATAGGGCCTATGTACCTTTTATCACAGCGGTTGAACAACATGAAACCTCCATCATCTTCACAGAACTTGGGCAAAGCTGCTTCTTTATGAATAGTGTCTCCTCACATTCCACACTCTTGTATCACTTGACATAGCTCTCACCGCATCGCATACATCTCAGCTCTCTGGCATTTGGGTGGTTATAAGAGAAGAAGAGGACATCCTCTTCCTTATTCATCCATAATTTGGGTTCCTCGCTTAGGTTGCCAGCTCCTAGGACATTTACTTCCTTTAGGTCATGTGGCCCAACCTCCTATTTTAATCTCTTAAAAACCTTCACTGACCATCCAACCTAATATTCTAATCCACCTTACATCCAATCCCAACATTCCAGTCCAACCTGAACTTATATACTAGTCCAAATTTCCAGTCTACCCTATATATTGCTAAACCCTTAACCATACTAACTCCCACCATAAACCTCAATGCCAAATTTATTAGAAATGGGGGCATGTTGTTGCTCATTGTCACTTTTGGTATTCTAACTCTTGAAATCATCTCCTTGGACCCTCACGTGATTCCTAAAATCTCCCTATGGCCTTCACTACCTTAAACATTCAATTTTTTCCTAAGAATTCTCAATTCAACTGTAGTATTATTGCTGAATGATTATCTGAAACTGTACTACAACTTATATGACACTAAGTTCTCAACTTTTAGATTTTAAAACATCATATACTGGTCCAAATAAATTGATTATCAGTAATAGACAAAAACTTCCTATTCCTTCCACTGGTTATTTAACTTTTCCTACATAACTTTGTTTCTTTCATCTCACAGATGTTTTAGTTGTTCCCCATCTTACTAATAATCTTCTTATGTTTATGAATTTGTAAAAGATAATTCTTATCTTATCGAAGGAAATCCCTTTGTTTATATTATAAGGGACCTTAACAACAAGGCACCACTACCTGTAGGTTTGATTCAAAATATCTTTACCCTTTGAAGATTCCTCTTAACTTCAAAAGTTATGTTGCTTTCATTATCACCCCTACTTTGTTCAATTTTTGACATCAATGTCATGATCATCCTTGCTCAACTACTCCTTTTAGGTTGAATGATCTTTTTTTTTCTATAAAATCGATTGTAAAAAATGATTGTATCTCTTGTCTTAAAGGGAAAAGTACTAGACTGCCTTAAAGGGAAAAGTGCTAGACTTTCATTTTCGTTATATTCTCATGTCTTTCTAGTCTCTTACAAATTATTACTATGATATTAAGGATCCTCCGCTCTTTATTTTTCTTTTTTGTTTTTTGATATTTTATTATTTTTATTGATAATTTTAACTACTATAGTTGGATATTTCCCTTAACTTACAAATCTGAGGTTCTTTCTCACGTCCAAACTTTTAAGACAAGAGTTGAAAATCTTTTTTCCTCATTATTAAAACATTTTAATGTGATAAAGCTTCTAAACTCATCAAAATTACTTTTGCTCAATTTCTCACCTCTCTTGGTATCACCTACTATATATCTTGCCTTAATGCCCCTCAACAAAATGTCTATATGCCTCCCTTGCCAAATCTTTTTGGTATGAAGCTTTACTTACTATTTTCTACCTCATCAATTTGTTACCAACTTATGTCCTTCATCATAAGTCCTCTCATTAGATTTTTCACACCAAACCAAATTTATCTCATCTTCATGTCTTCTAAATTGCATGTTTTCCGTTCTTAAGTTGCTCCTGTCCTAACAAAATTTTCCCAAAGTTTACGCTACGTGCATTTATTGGTTATTCTCCTCAATTTAATGGTTATCATTGCTTTAATCCTTAAGTTTCAAAACACTACGTTTCTCATCGTATTAACTTTTTTAAGAATTTCTATCCTTATACCACCTTACCCCATATTTTTTCCTCATCCTAAAACCCCGAATCTTTCTTTATATTTAATATATATTTTATTTTTATTTTCAATGAATACTGTTTTTTGATGAATAGTGAATCTAAATGAATAGTAATTTTTAGGGAACCCATCCCTAGAATATTGAAAATTATTTGGAATAAGTATTAGAGTCCAATAATACTAAAATGGATCGAAAATAAGTCCAATCGGATGGTTTTTGGGAGTTCCGAAAGTTTAGGACTAAAATCCCTTTTTTGAAAAATAATGGGTATTGATGATTTTAAACCCATTTAATTTTTTTTAAACATCCAACCAATAAGTATTGACCCTAATTAGATTATTTCATGTTCAATTTGATAATAAGACAGTTGCAAAATATTTTCAGAATGTAATTTGGTTAATTGGTTGATTAAACTCATTAAGGACAATTTGGTCTTTATGGTATAAAAAGTTAGTGGATTAATGAGTCATTAGAGTGGACTAATATGAAGGTGACATGTGTAAAGCATTAAAGAGTATAAAAAGCAAAAAAATTAAGACTAAGTTGCTTCATATAGAGAGAGCATCATGAGAGACGAAAAATAAAAAAGAGAGAAGAAGAGAAAGGGTGATATTTGGCCAGCTAGAGAGGAAGAAGACGTAGCTGATTTTTCATGGTTTTGGAACATGACTTGAAGAGAGTTTGATCAAGACTAAGTGTTCTTCAATTTTCTAAAAGATTGAAAGAAAGTGGTAACTTTTCCTAACCTAAATTTCTAGTTTAGAGTTTTTGAGTGGGATAGATTCATGTAAGATCAATAGTTATTTTGACTTGCCATGGAGTAGATAATAAGTTTGGAACTATTTAAGGGTTGAAAACAAAAAAATCAACCAAGGAATCAAGCTTCAGAGAATCTACCATGAGTAGGGTTTTTAGCGTGATATGATCCAAAAGTCTATTTTGATTTTACTTTGCATGGAATTGGTTAAATATGATAAGAGAGAGAGTCACGTTTAGTGAAATTTTATCTTAGGTTCTCGATTCACTTGAAACAATCTCATTTTTTTGGCCATAACTCGGCCTATATATCTCCAAATTAGGTGATTCTAAATGAAGATGAAACCTAAGACAAAGCAATAAAGATCTTTAGAAGAGACCATGGCCTAATTCTAGCTGAATGACATTGGAATTTGAGATTGAAAATGGTGACCTGATGTCACCCCTGTGTTGGAGTAGCTTGTGATGTTTGGTCCATGTTTATTGATTTAAAAGTTCAAATGGCCTAATTGTTGATTCTATGGAAACTAAAGACATATGGGAACAAATTTATAGAAGAACTCAAAACCTAATGTGAACGTTTATTATGTGAAAATTACTAAACAAGTGGAGCTATGAATTCTAGGTAGGCGTCACCACCGTGACTCATCTTTCATGATTGTGACATGGTGAATATGATTACCGTACGTGTTACATGATTAATCACTAATCTCAAATTTGTTTAAACTGATTATATAGTGTTAATGCCTTATTTCTAAATTTTGAAATAAATGCCTAAGCAA
Organism: Erythroxylum tenue; assembly: GCA_027568955.1. Classification (NCBI taxonomy): domain Eukaryota; kingdom Viridiplantae; phylum Streptophyta; class Magnoliopsida; order Malpighiales; family Erythroxylaceae; genus Erythroxylum; species Erythroxylum tenue. The sequence goes on from JAOSBM010000006.1 coordinate 7,906,059, forward strand.
AATGCGCTTTGTGTAGGTAAAGGAAAGGCACAAAATGCGTGAGTGTGCTTTGTAATAAAGTTGCTAAATGGTGAGTGTATTTCAAATTGATTTTATGAAAATGATTTCTATTCTATCATGAAGTGAATATTAATTATGAGTTTTATGTGAATGATGCATTAGAAATGGATATTTGTAGTTTAAGTTATGTTTTAACAATATATGAATTGAAGTTTGAAAGTTAAATCTTATATGATTTGAGTTTACATTGAGATGATTTTATAGGTTGATAGAAAGGAAATGATTTTAACCCTATAGTATACTGATAGGTTTTATGCAAGCTATTATACTAATGTATAATAGTTAACCTAGTGCAGGTAAGCGATGTAGAATCAGCTCTGAAACTACTGATATATAACAGTTAACCTAGTATGGGTAACTGATGTAAAACCAACTCCAAAACTAGTGGTTAACTAGTTACGAGTAAGTAAAGCAGAACAAGCTCTATAAGCATCAATGTATAGCCGTTAACCTAGTATGGGTAAGTGATGTAGAACTAGCTCCGTAAATAGTGGATAACCAATAACGGGTAAGCGATGCAGAACTAGCTCCGTGACTTTATGTCTAAGAGTACCATATGGCAAAGAAGTTATTGGTGGACTATGTCATGTAAGAAAGTTCATAACAATAATGATGCTTCCATAATTTACTTTATTAATAAATTGAAAATATGGTTTTTTGAAAACATATATGTTTTATATTGCTATTGTATCATAAGAAATGAAATGAATTTGTTTTAGGGAGGTTTAAATTGTTAAATATGGTTTGCATAGAAACGTTAACACTCATTGAGCTTGTTTAGCTCACACTCTACTTTTTGCTTTCAAAATAAAACCTCCCAAGTGCACGCTCAGGGGCTTCAATAGCAGGGACTCCACCTCCCAAGTAGTTTGCTTCGTCATGTGTTGTTGTGTAGGCATTTTTGCCTTGTGAATATTTTTGGGAAATATTGCATATCTTTGAACATGTTTTGGAATGTACATTTGTGTAAAAAATGGATGCATGTAAAGGTCCTTAAATGAAATGCATGAATATGTTTTAGTTTTTCTAATGTTTATTGAAGTGATTGTTGACATTGCCTGTGAGTGGACTTGAAGTCCAAAATTTGTAGTGAGGGTTTTGATGTGATTATAGAAATGTTTTGAACTTTTACAGGGATTTTGAAAATTTTGTGGATGTCAAAATATTGTCATTATGTTGTAAAAATTTTTAATAAAATGGTTTTTAAAAGCTCCAATACTTGCATCTTTTTATGTTGAATTAAAGCTTTTCGATAAAAAGGGCAATAGGCTTGGCTCCATAGCAACTTTCCAGTTGGATCAGATATCAACTAGAGGGCCACCGTGGGTTATCGAGCAAGCTGCCTAGTTGTTTCAGCATAGGGACCTGTTAGTGTTGGTATCAGAGCCCGCTTTTTAAAAAATGAGTTGCCTTTTTTTGGATTAATGTTTTAAGGTTGTTTTAAAACTGAGGTGACCATTAGAATGTTGTGATTTACATATATATGGCTTCATCTAGCAAAAGTTTTACACATTTTTATTTTTTTCGAATACACAGCATGATGCACAGATGAGAAATGCAACAACAATCACTCAGAGTTTAAGATGAGAACTGAAGCACAGCGCACCAGCTAGTTCATCACAGGATTCAACAAAGAAAAATAAGTTAAGGTAAATGGATGGTAGAAGGTTTTATAGAGGAGGATCATCTAGCCGAGGATCTTTTAGGACACCTATTAGCTCTAAAGACTCCCACAACACTAGAACCCCAGTGTCAGTGTGTACAATTGAGGAAAAAGATATATGGGTGAGTGTCGGGTGAATATGACGGGTTGCTTTCACTGTGGTCAGGAGGGCCACTTTATCAGAGATTGTCCACAGTTAGTCACCGCAGAAAAGTTAGTGGTTAGATCTTCAGCACCTCCACAAGCTAGAGAGGGTTACAAACAAGGCAGTTGGGGTTCTCAGACCAATGGGTCAAGTTTCACTACATCTAATAGAGGCTCAGGGAGTAAGAGGGCAACCCCTACAAGACAGGCAAGTAAACCCATGCACAGGCTCGAGTTTTTGCAGTCACTCAGTAAGAGGTCGATGTCACACTAGATGTAGTCACCGATATGATTTATATATTTGATCATGATGCATATGCATTAGTAGATCCCGATGTTACACATTCTTTTATCTCTATAAATTTTTCTGCAAAATTAAATGTTGAGCCTCAGTTATTAGATGTTGGAATAGTAGTTTCCATTCCAATTGGAAACTCATTCTTCGTTAACAGAGTGTTTGTAGATAGTATAATACTAGTTGAGGGAGTTTCCAGCAAACCTGATCATATTAGATATTTGGGATTTTGATGTCATTCTCAAAATGGATTGGTTATCCACGCATTGAGCAGTGGTGGATTATTATAAAAAGGAGGTTAGGCTTAGTCGATTAGGGAAATCAAAGTTGATATTTTGTGGGATATGGAAAGTTCTTCTTACTAGCATAATGACCACCATGGTAGATAGTAGAATGCTCCGTAAAGGCCAAGGATGTAACACCCCACTCCCGCGTGACTCGAACCCGACATCGATGGTGATATCCGAGTCTGTGCCCCGCGAGGGTGGCGTGCTACATCACTGATAAGTGCATATTTGTCCCATATTTATGTTTTAATTGTTCCTTTTTATTCCTCTTGTTGATTCAATTATGGGG
>JAOSBM010000006.1:7908896-7927010 GCA_027568955.1 Erythroxylum tenue
AGTAGACAATTTGAGCCCGCGTTAATTTGTAAACATTTTCAGTCATCACAAACGCTCAACAATAATTTAAAACAGCCTTTTAATGTACAAAAATTCGTAACCGAATTGGACTCAACTTTATATTCTACCCTTCTCATCGGGGGTGAGATGTTACAAGGGATATCTAGCCTACATGATTGAACAGGGTAATTATGAGATTCAATTAGGAGATATTCCGGTGGTCATAGAGTTTCTTGATGTGTTTCCAGAGGATCTTTTAGGATTACCCCTAGATAGGTTAATAGAATTTGGTGAAAATGGAGGAGTTGTTAGATAAGGGTTTCGCGAGACCCAACACTTCTCCATGTGGAGCTCCGGTTCTATTTGTTAGAAAGAAGGATGGGAGTTGAAGGTCGTACATTGACTATAAACAACTGAATAGAATGACAGTTCGCAACCAATATTCACTCCCAAGGATTGATGAATTATTCGATTAGTTACAAGGATCTAAGGTGTATTCGAAGATTGATCTAAGATCAGGTTATTATCATTTGAGAGCTCGCGAAAAGGATATTTTGAAAACTACGTTCAGGATTAGGTACAGGCATTATGAATTCTTAATTATGCGTTTTGGATTAATGAAAGGTCTAACTGCTTTTATGAATTTGATGAATAGGGTGTTTTGAGAGTACCTAGATAAGTGTGTGATTGTTTTTATTGATGACATATTGGTGTAATCAGGCAATCAAGAGGAGTATGCAGAACACCTTCAAATAGTATTATAGGCCCTACGAGAGCACCACTTATACGCTAAGTTCAATAAGTGCCAGTTTTGGCTAGATAAGGTTGCTTTCTTGAGTCATGTCATCTCAGCTGAGGGACTTAGTTTGGGTCCCCAAAAAATTGAAGTTGTTACTAATTGGAGACCTCCCACAACTGTGACAGAAGTCAGGAGTTTCCTTGGATTTGCAGGCTATTATAGGAAATTCATTAAAGGATTTTCTAGAATAGCAACTCCACCGACCAAGTTGATGTGAAAAGAGGAAGTTTGAGTGGTCAGATGCTTGTCAACGAAGTTTTGATGAATTGAAAGAAAGGTTGACGATAGATCCTGTACTTACATTACCAATAGGGACTGATGGATTTGTAGTGTATAGTGATGCCTCGAGATAGGGGCTAGAGTGTGTACTTATGTAGAATGATAAGGTTATAGCCTATACTTCTAGGCAATTGAAGAAGCATGAGCAAAACTACCCACTCACAATCTATAGTTAGAAACAGTGATTTTTGCATTGAGAATTTGGAGGCATTACTTGTATGATATTCCTTATAGAATTTTCAAGGATCACAAAAGTTTGAAAAAAAAATTCACTCAAAAGGAACTAAATATGAGGCAGAAGAGGTGGCTGAAGTTAATAAAAGATTATGATTGTATGATAGAGTACCACCCCAAAAAAGCCAATGTAGTGGTTGATGCCTTAGTAGGAGACCTATCAGTTTGATAGCGCAACTAAAGATGATATATCTTCAACTTATAATGGAAATGAGATTTCTAGGAGTGAGATTAGATATGGTAGAATCAGGGAATTAATTTCTACCTTTCATGTTCCTTCCATTTTGGTAGATCATATTAGAAAGGGATAGAAACAAGATTCGCAGTTGATGAAGCTGACGATCGAAGTTGAGACTAGGTAGAGAATAGATCTTATAATCAAGGAAGATGTTACAGTGATAAGGGGGCAATGGTTATATGTATTAAATATAGGAAAATTAAAGAAAGAGATCTTAGAGGAATCTCACTCCTCAGCATACGTTATACATCTGGGTAGCACAAAAATGTACAAAACTCTCAAAGAACACTATTAGTGGATAGGGATGAAGAAGGAAATATCAGAATTTGTTGTTAAGTGTCTAACCTGTCAACAGGTAAAAGTAGAACGTCAGAAGCTTGCAAGATTAATACAGCCCCTCCCTATCCCATAATGGAAATGGGAGAAGATTACTATGGACTTTGTAGTAGGACTTCCATGGAATCAAAAGGGGCACGATGCTATATAAGTGATAGTGGAAAGGTTAACAAATTCTGCACATTTCCTTCCAATCAAGAATGATTATCCCTTAAACAGGTTAGCCCAACTTTATGTGGAAGAGATAGTGAGACTCCTTGGTATGTCGATTTCTATTGTCTCATATCTTGACCCTAGGTTTACATCGAGATTTTGGCCCAACCTATAAAAGGCCTTAGGTACATGCTTGAAGTTTAGCACTACCTTTCACCCCCAGATGGATAAACAGTCAAAGAGGACTATCCAGACACTTGAGGATATGTTTAGGTCCTGTGTCATGGAATTTAGGGAAAGTTGGGATATGCACCTAAACTTAATAGAGTTCACGTACAATAATATTTATCAAGCCAGTATTGACATGGCCCCTTATCAGGCATTTTATAGAAGAAAATGCAGAACTCTAATATATTAGGATGAGGTAGGAGAGAGGAAATTGATAGGTCCTGAACTTATACAGGTGACAATAGATAAAATTCAAGTTATTTGGGATAGACTAAAGATAGCCCAAGATAGGCATAAAAGCTATGCAAAAAATCGTCGAAAGGATCTTGAATTTGAAATTGGAGATAGAGTATTACTCAAGATTTCCCCATGGAAAGATGTACTTAGATTTGGGAAACGTAGTAAGCTAAGTCTGCGATACATGGCACTGTATGAGATCACAAAAAATTTATGTCAGTGGCGTATCGATTGAAGCTACCAAATGAGCTTGTGAGGATTCACAACTTCTTCTATGTATGTATGCTTCATAAGTACCTAGCGGATCATTCGCATGTAATCACAGTGCAACCGATGAAATTAAAGGAAGATTTGACTTTTAGGGAGGAACCAATATAGATCCTCGACTGCAGAGAACAAGTTCTACGTATGAGATCACAGAAAGAATCGTGTCAGTGGCGTATCGATTAAAGCAACCAGATGAGCTCGCAAGGATTCACAACTTCTTCCATGTATCAATGCTTTGCGAGTACCTAGCAGACCATTCGCATGCAATTACAGTGCAACCGGTGAAATTAAAGGAAGATTTGACTTTCAAGGAGGAACCGATATAGATCCTTGACTACAAAGAACAAGTAATGCCAGTGGCGTACCGATTGAAGCTACCAGACGAGCTCGGATTCACAATCTCTTTCATGTATCTGTGCTTTGCAAGTACCTAACGGACCATTCGCATGCAATCACAGTGCAATCGGTGAAATTAAAGGAAGATTTGATTTTTTTTTTAAGGAGGAACCAATATAGATCCTCGACTGTAGAGAAAAAGTTCTGCATATGAGGTCACAGAAAGAATTTTTTCAGTGGTGTATCGATTGAAGCTACCAGATGAGCTCGAGAGGATTCACAAATTCTTCCATAGATCTATGCTTCGCAAGTACCTAACGGATCATTCACATGCAATCACAAAATTCCTCTCTCTTTATAATTTTTTTCTTTCTTTTTCATTTATTTAGACATGGAAATTATTTTATTGGCCAATGATTGAGATAAGGGACAATTGTATATTATTGGTTTATGTCTTTTCCATACCATTGGGTAATAATTTGTACCTTAATATATATGACTTTTTTCGTAGATATGCTTTGATTTTTATAATATTTGTAATGTCTAGTTATGGTTTTTGGTTTCTTGTGATTGACATTCACTTTTTTTATTAGAATTTATAAAAAAAAAGGAAAATGTTATTATCAGATCACCAATATTATAAATGCAAACAGAAAGGTAGTTGCCTAACATGATGAACTTTATATATGAGGATGATGTAAACTTACTTAGATTTGAAACTTCAAATAACAGTTAGGGATGACATGTTATCACTTGCAGGACAAGTCAGTAAGTAATACCGTAAAGAACAATATATGAAACTTGGACCAAATTAAAATAAATGAAATGTTATTTAAAGAAGGTGTGTAAATTAATGCATACTCTAACTTTTAAGTAGTTGAAGTGGGACATTGACATAAGATTCAATGAATATAAAGAGAAGGAGAGGTTTAGGATGAAGAGGTAAGGTCGTTTTGACCCAAATAAGATATCATCAAAAATTAGGAATGATCAAGTAGACGAGATTAGTGATTATAGTATAGCATAGGTTGTGAGAGTTCAGAATGGAACACAACTAGTATGCATTAAAATTGAAGAAAATAAGCGATTAAGACATTCAGAGGAGTACGAAGTAGATGATCACTAGATAGTGATCAAATGCACATTGGAGAAAGTTATAGTTGTGCAAACAAAGACATGTTCTTGACGAAAATTTCTTCTATATGTACTAGATGTTTTTGCATCCAAATGCTAATTATAATGTTAACACGCAACTGTTGGATACTATAATCAATGTTGAAGATTGCAAGCAATTTAATTGGAGACATTTCATCCTAAACCATTTTTACAAGCATGCTTGAATATTTCATCCATTTGTGAATATTATAAGTGTTGTGCCTTATATGGGTAAATGTATAGCTATAGATATATAGACTTGTACAAAATGTACAATTCATTAAAAATGACTTTAATTTATTATTCATTAGTATATTTGTTATATAAATAGACTTTACAGGAATAAATACTTTAAATAAGGGAAGATGGCAAAGATTAAATCTTGAAATAACGTCAACATTAACAAGACTTTAGGTGCTAATAAGGTACATATTATATCATTTACCATTAATGAATTTGTTCTTGTAGGTTTACTGATAGTAACATTGTCCAAAATATTAAGTTTAGACTGATAATGGGCAACATCCTTTCATTTTTCAAGCCTAGAAACTCCATAAGCAACATGGTGAGATGATTGTATAAATTATAAGAAAGTAATTTCTAAATTTCTTTACAAGTGTGGGAGAAAACCTAGATAAATCCTTATCCATTGTTGATTTCTTCCATATTATTTTCAACTATACAAGAAATATAGGCAAAGAGTTGGATATTTGTAGTGATATGTGTATGACTAGTTAGGTATATGTATTGTTTTTGTACTTCCCAAAAATACTATATATTGTGAAATAATGATTTGGAGTTAAATGCTTTTCTGTTTGTAGTTTTTCACCCACATACTTCAGAACATTCATTGACAATGTTGCTGTATTTCATTGAAATAAGAAGAGATAAGGAATTTTGACTCAAATAATATGAATGATAGTGCTAAGCAGAGCTTAAGTGGAGCACTAGTGGGGGTTTCAACTTGGTGTTTGTGATCTTTGTGATAAAATAAGAACTCATCTTGCAATGTAACAAAAAAATGCAATATGTTGTTATTGACACAAATAACTTACAATAGAAGCATCTGATGGAGATTCAAAATCACTAATATAATTGAGTGAAGTTAAGTGACTATAACTCATTGTGTCATCAATACCTTTGCTCCAATAACTAAATTACGGAGAAAAATGTGCATATAAATATCCATTCAATGATTGTAGTAAACTAATTATTATGGTGTGGATTATGGTTTAACAGATAATGTAAGGAACATTCTGACAAATTCTTAATTTGAATGTCATTGTGTATTTGTAAGGATGTTGTCCGAATTTAGATATATATTCTAATTTTGTATGGCCCATTGTATGAAGGTTATACAAAAAAATATATAAAAAGGTTGTGGGTAGGATATTCATTAATGTTATAAATAAAATAGTATAAATAATAATTAAAATAAATATTCTTACATAATTAAAAGTTATTATAATATTAAAAGTAAATAGTTTAACGTGGTTTGGATATGTTAAGAGGAGACACCCAAACGCTCCAATGAGAAAATTGTATTCAGAGACTATAAGAGAAAACAAGAGAAGCATAAGAAGAATTAAATAGAGGTGATCAAGAAAGATATGACAATGTTAGAACTTACAGAGGACATAACCTGCAACAGAAAACTTTGGCGTACTAAGATTCCGATAAAGGATCCCTCGTAAATAAGTACTAGTAGTAGTAGTACTAGTAGTAGTATTATTATTATTATTATTATTATTGTTGTTGTTGTTGTTGTTGTTGTTGTTGTTGTTATTATTATTATTATTAGTAGTAGTAGTAGTAGTAGTATTAGTATTAGTATTAGTATTACTACTAGTACTGGTACCAGTACTAGTACTAGTATTATTATTATTATTATTATTATTGTTGTTGTTGTTGTTGTTGTTGTTGTTATTACTACTACTACTACTATTATTACTATTATCGTTGTCGTCGCCGCCGCCGCCGCCGCCACCTCCACCACGATAAATACTACTACTACTACTACTATGTATTATTTATTATTTATTATTATTATTTATGTTATTAGTATTATTATTGTTATTGTTATTGATGTTAGTACTACTACTTCTGTTACTGCATCTACTACTACTATTACTTTTATTACTTTTATTATTCGCATTATTAATGTTAGTATTATTGACTTTCTCTTTCTCCTCCTTCTTCATACTATTGTTACTATTACTACTACAACTATTTTTTTTTTATCATTTTTATGTTTCTTTTCCTCCTCCTCTATCTCTCTCTCTTACTTTTTTTCTTTTCATGCGGGTCATTTGGAAACATCTTTACTAATTAAGGGTAAGATTACGTATTATTAGACCTCCTTAGGTTCTGTGTATCAACGAGATTTAGACTGAGTGTTGTTGTGCTGGTGTTATAATATGTAAATCATCTTAGTTAATAGTACTATTATATAATAACATAAAATTATAATAAAATACTTAATCTAAAATTATTTTAAATTACTTAATCTATTATTAATATTAGTAATTTTTATTTACACTTTTTGATATGTAAAAATATGATAATCAATATAATAATAAAAAATATCAATTTCTATCTTTAGTCTTTTAATAACAATATAAGAATTTAATGTCAATTTGGTATTAAAAAAAAAGGAAACAAAATTGAGGCACTAATTAGTTCCTTTTCCAAACCTGAAAAGTAATCCAACAGCAAACTTCTTGATGTGAAAATGAACGAGATTAACAGAGTGGACCAAAAGCACTGAATAAAAGAGAGCAAATCCAGAAAAAGGAAACCCACTATTCAAAAGTGATTGTTGTCTTTCCTTTACTGAGAGTGACACAGTTATTTGTAACTTTGTAAAGCTGCCAAGTACAAACGTAAACTGATGTTTCTTCTAAATGCTTGTCCTGTGTGTCGTGACACCTGTCCTTCTCATATTAATTTCAATAGTTACAGTTGAATTCAAAATGAAGAGCATATTAAACATTCCTGGAAAACAAGATTATACAAGTCGCGACCAACATCAATATGTCCCTGACAGATCTGATCTTGTGGTTAACTGACTTGCTGCTCTAGTTAATTTTATAAATTTCAATCTTATCAAACCCACATTTTCATTAATGGGAACTGGAATAAATGGAAATTAAGAAAGAAATCCAGGCTAACATAATACAGAACTCTGAAACAAAACAGATACTTCGAAGTTGCGTCTTTAGGAACTACAATACACTTTTTAAGTTTAGATGAGCAAGACAACAACATGACAAGACAACAAAATCATACAGTTGGGTATCAGCATGATAAACAAAGTGGAAACAAAGTGGAACAAAATTCTTCTCTCCCTATGCATTCTTTTTGAAGCTCATGGATGCCATCAATATTCCCTAAAGGTTAGAGTATCAGCAGCCATTCTGATGGGATAGGTAGAAAATATGGAGAATTGTGGTGCCTAGCGGCATTTCTTGGTGGAGTAAAAATTACATCATTTCTTCAAGAGGTTTCGAGAGAAAATCCTTTTGCAATACGGGCTGGTACGTAATATCATATGGGGTCGAACTGCTTCAACCAGTGAAGAGTAAAGAGGGCCACCCTGTTTTTGAGATGAAATTTTTATTGTATGTGAAACCAATATATCAAACCACAAAACCATATTCTAAAGTAGGTGTTAGTTTTCATACCTTGGTAACGGCTAAAGCAGACTGAATGACATAGTTGGCATATGGATCTTGCATCAGTTGTTCAAAGTGTGACACTGAGAGTAGTTCATATATGATCTGTGATCGGTTTTCTTCAAAATACTTGAGACATTTTTCAACCACATGACTGCTGAATTTCTGTGTCGAGAGATGTATGTAGTGACCTTTGAATTGAGAAAGCAAGTTGGTGATAGTAGATGGGTTCTTCAGCTCGATAATAAATTGCACGACATAGTTTCTGGAACATGTCAAGGATTTAGACCCACAGGATTCACAACATGCTGGAAACTAACTATTTTTTTTTACCTCACACTTCTGTTTAGCTACCAACAAATGAAAAATGAACAAGTCGACCATATGTTACAGTAAAAGAGCAAACGAGTCTTATTTAGAAACTAAAATTCCTATAACCAAGTTATCAATCATGGTAACTATCATCATGTACCAGAAACATATCAATATTTTCCAAAAGAATCACCTGCCTTAAACTGATTTCAATGAAAATCACAAAAAAGAAAACAAACAAGCATCGTTTCATAACATATAATTTGGTCTAGGTTGTGATAGCATATTGGTTTCAGTGGACAAATAGAGAAAGATAAGCATTCCAAGTAATTCAATCGCCTAGATGCCTTACCCAAAAGGATCTTGAGCAAGGAGAAGCCCGTTTTTAGAAATTTCGGTTATCAACCTATCTTGACTTTTCCATTTGGAGTGTGCAATGCATCGCTGCATTACACAGCATCCATGTCGATGAGTTGCAATCTCAACACAAAACTTTACAGCCGCATCAAAAATAAACTGCACAACATTATGAATGTTAAAGCATAGCATGCAGCAAATAGACATCTGCGAATAGACAGAAAAGAAAATTAAACTTACGACACGTTGGTGCAGCTCAAGAGTTCCCAAAATTTCTGAAAACATGTCATGCCTTTGATTGATGTTATTGTCAACATCTAGAATCTCAAAGATAGTTTTGAGCTCTCACTGATTTTTAAGACCAAAGTTTAATATATTCGTGCTTTTGTTTGCATACAGCACGCCCTACATGTGGCGGAAATACATTTTCAGCCACAACGCAGTTCTGTGAGTTCTAATCTGCCAATATTATGACCAGTTAAAGGACTGTATATTGACCCTTCTGACTGCTTCAAGCATTCCCCAAACTACTTCCGTCTACTTATATGATCCTATGCCATGTTTACTACATTGCAAGTATAGCAAAAATAAGCTATGAGAAGAAGAGAGTTTTCCCCTCCCTTCGCATTGTTATCCAAGAAAGACAGACTGAAAGAAGTTTGACAGAAGATGTTTTACACTTGAAATCAATTTGGAGCATGTAGTACCATTCAGTAAAGTTATGCATAAGGTCACAGGAAGTAGATATATCTACAAATTCAACTTAGACTAGCATCTATGAAGAGCTCAAACAGAAAGAAAAGTTCAGTATGATTTTAGACACCATACGTAATACGTAATGGCAACATAATCAGAGGAAAAAATAAAGACTGCACCTTGTTATCTTCATCACTAAGGCACTGCAAGCACCGCTGAATCACATGATTTCCATTCTGATCCTTGGTGAGATCAAGAAATCCAGGTTTCAGAGCCAGAACTACTAACGAAATTTGCTGCCTTGTCTTGAGAGTCTCAATCAACTTCTGTACCACTCTTGTGCTGTACAATAGTGCAAGGAAAATTTTGAAGATACAAATATATGATCAGTGTTTAAAATCACTGTATGAAAAGGTCAACTATTGAGTTCATAGAGATTACCCGTATGTATTTAAGCAGATGTTAATTAGCTTTCCTGATTCTTTGGTGACCATAAGCACAATCTGAAATCTTTGTTCTTCATTGCACACATCCAATAATTTCTGAATAACATAATTGCCAAACGGTTTCAACATGAGTTCAACTGTATGATCAATTATTTCATCAAAGATTATTTGAACGTCTCGGCTTGTTCCCTCATCAAAAATCTTTTGTAATAACCTGCAACCATTTTGATCTTGTGCCAGTAAGTATATGTATCCCTGGATCTCAGCCAAGGAGCTAATACTTGGAATAGCTGGCAATGGGGTAAAACTACTTAAACTCTGACCATTTTCGCACATCCCTCCGCAAATATCAAGTTTAACGTTTTTTCCCCGTAGATTATACACATCACTGAAGCAATTCTTTTTGGTACATCTTATTTGATCTCGTCCTCTAATAGCAGAATGATCCAAACCTGTTTCTTGTATAATGAGACCATCCTCACAGTTAAAGGCTTCAATACCAGCAGTTCCTTCAAATGACGATACAGATTGAGAAACCCCACTCCTTGTGACTGATCTAGTCCTTTCTTTTAATATTATACTTTTTGACAACGGATTGAAAATATTTACATCTAAGGTGGGATGCATTAACTGAGGACAGCCCGATGAATCCATGGCACGTCTGCCTCCATCAGGATCCATATTGAAATGCTCAGGAAGGAGTGATGCCTCATTAAGGTAAGGCCTACTAGCAGATTGTTTCGAAGCATGCATTCCCCCGATACTCCAATCCCTCCCCTGTTCCATCCTTTGCTGCAACAAATCAGTGCTTCGGTTATTGCACCGATCAGAACCAGAGCACAAATCGTTAGACTGACCACGAGCAAGAAAAGACCCCATTGTATGGCAAACACCCTTATCGCATCCACCCTGAAAGCCATGGAACGTACACCTAATGTCATCCTCAGAACTCAAAGCAACATAACGGGGAGAGGATTTTGAACCTCCAAAATTAAAATCCCCATTGTTAAAGCCATATTTTATAATATCATGTTGTACAAACCCACCAAGAGAGCCATCACCAAATCCATTGGGGTCCGCCTTCGTTTTCATGCCACCGTTTCTTTTCTCTGCAATAGCCATACTATACAAATTTTCGGCCAAGCCATCTTCGTCCACCAAATTTTCGTCAATGCTATAAAAGTCACGAGATGATTTAGAATCCAAACAGAGTCCATTTAAGTAATAGGGACTTTGATACTTGGCCTCCTCGAACACAGGAGGAGGTGAACCGTCCGCAGGTGAACAAAACCCATTAAAAAATGAACTCGAAGAAGGCGAGTTCTCAGACGACAACATATTAACTCTACTCAAGGGAGAGCCACTCAAAAGAGGCTTAGACTTTTGATGACGAAGAAAACTCAAATATGGCACATTCTGACCTCCATTCAACAACTCCTCACTCCTCTCCCTACTCTCTGTAACCCTCTTCTCTCTCTCGCCCAGTTTAAACATGATCAAACAAAAAGACAAAAACAGGAACCAACGTATCGGACACAGTATCAACCGAAAAGAAACAAGAAAACTCGTTAATCAAAAACCCAAAACCCACATCAGAAATCAAAATAAAAGAAAAAGAAAAAGGTTAAAACGGTTTGGCAGTGTACAAGGTGGTCTACTCTTTTCCTAGTATTTTTATCAAAGGAAGATGGTAGGAATGTGAAGTTTTTACATACGGCTGTTATTGGGAATTGGGGCATTAGAAAGAGAGCAGGAATGTCTATGGTCGGTGTTTGGCTCCATAGTCTCGATCTGACGGTTTTTGTTGAGAGGTTTGTGTACGGACTGTGTTACACTGACTGTTCACGCTCACGCCATTCAAATGAAGTCGAGTCGGCACACTATTCATACGCTCGACTCACATACACACCAGGGATTGGTCTTTTGTTAATAAAATAATAATTGTTTTTGATTAAGAAAATGCCAATTTCGTTTTGTGTCAACTGATTCTATTAAACTAAATCTGTTTGTTAACAGTATCTCGTAGATTAGATGAAACTGATTCCCTTGATTTTCTCACTACATATTTGACTTTGCAAGGGATTTACTTCCTTAACAACCTTTTTTTTTTTTTTGGGGTACTTCATCACATGATATGCCGACTCCCTCCCTCCTTCATCGTGGCATCTAAGTACTGGTATGATTTTTGAAAATTTAGGAATATTAATATTTTAAAATAGAAAACACAAACCTTATCTATAATTTAAATAATTTTAAAAATTAAAAAATTCTTTCTATTTTTATTTTTAATTCTTTATCATATTTTAATATGCTATGAATATTATAGAAGACAATGTAACTTAAATATTAAAATCGATACAAATTATTAATGTAAATTAATTTCATCATTTTTAATAGTTTTTCTGTTATTTTTAACAAAAATTTAATTAGAATTGAAGATATATGGCATATGGAAGAAACGAACAGCATCTTCTGCGAGATTACGGCGGTGTCAGTTTGAAAATTGAGGCATTTTCTATATTCTTTTGGCATATTTTGCGAATTTTCCTGTTTTAGGAATCGTCCTTGGGCGGCGATTGGCTAGACAAGAAAAAAAGGTGCACGAAAAGACATGCACCATCTTTTTTTTTTTCTTTAAAATTTATTGACTTGGGGCAAAACATTACAACTCAACATTTCTTTACTAAGTCAGACATAAATCGCACTATTCCTTTATGACTGACAAATTATTCAGCTAACTGATTTCGGTTTGGATAAATGATTCAATTAACACGAATTCCGTGACGGTAAAGACCATTTTAAAGTCTTTTTTGGATTTCAAAAAATAATTAGAAGCCCTGTAGCGGTAGGACAGAGCACCCAATAAACACAAGGTAAGAAACAAGATAATAGAATAGTGATGACAATTTTGTGCTAAAGAATAAAAATAATACTGAATAGCCCAAGCATCTTGCCAAAGCAAGCAAAAACCACAAGAATACACAAATCAATTAGCAGATTCTCCACAGAACTCACAACTTTTTGACAAGTTAAAGCCTAAGATGAAATTTCTGAAAGGTCAAATAATATAACGAAACAACCCTCTCTGGGATGTTAATAGAAAAAATAAATAAACAGACACAATTGACAAAATCACAGTTAGACTAACAAAGTTAAACCAAGGCAATGGTACTCTCCCCGCCTGGAGGCTTGCGTACGCCACCCAAGTAGTCTCGGGCCTCTACCCTCCCATCAGAAAATATGTCATTGCCGCTCATCTCTCGCAATTTTGCTGTGCTTAGATGCTTCTCCTCAGATGATGGAGGTACATCGCCTTTAAATATATCATTTCCTGAGAGCTCCGAGTACTTCTGTTCATAAATTTTCTTGGCTGTCTTCGTCAACTCACTAGTTGCCTGGCCCCAGCATGTTCCAAAATTCAAGCAAGCAGAACACGATGAGACTTCAATGGAGTGATCTACAGATAACTTATAATCTAAGGGGAGACTCATCTCACAAGCTCCGGCAAATAAATTAAAGCTCAAGGAAAACAAAGGCTAGTCTCTTGATAGCATCAAGCTGGCTGTAATTCTACACAAGATGGTTATTTTTTGAAGTTCCCAATAAATGTTCATTATGCGTTCCACAAAATTTGATAATGCTGAATATGAAAAGTTTTATCATGTAATACTGAATATGAAATGTTTATGCCTTCCAATCAAAAGAATGCAGAAATAGGACTTCTCACAAGAAGATGCAGACACAAAAAGATATGCAGATAAGCCAAGTAATGAGAGAGAGGAAACGATGGAGCAAACTAATTTATTGATGCATCCACAAACATCTATGGAAATTTTGACTGCAATTCTTACATCCGGAGAAGTAGGCTCCCCTAGTTCAATGCTTTCTTTCAATGCCAAAGCACGTGCAGTTGTTGGTCTTGGTAAAATTTCAGGAGGGGAAGCAAAGATGTTATGTCCACTTAGCTCCTTGCACTTAGCATCTGAAAGTTGTTTCTTCAACTTTGCATCAGCCTCACTTTCCAAGGTACCGCTCAGCTCACGCTGTTTAGCAACTTCAGGAAGAGTACTAGGCTTTTTAGGGGAAACACTCTGTTCTTCAGTAAATGAAATATGACTGATTCCAGCAATAGTTTGCTGCAAATTTGGAAAAAGAAAAGCCAATTACTGTATTAGATAATTTCCAAACTAAACCAGTATAGTTCAGTTTGGTTTAATTAAAAGCAGTTTAAACTAATCAAAGCTCATATCTTGAACCTTTAGACAGTACTTCTAATAAACCAATAGTCAAACTCAACTACTACAGAATAAAACCTTAGTTGATTTGACCTCCAGTATTGAAGTACAAATACATAATGATCTCTAAACTACCTGGTACATGCGTAATCCTGTTCTACTATTTGGGGTAGGATCCGGTTCAGATGCAGCTTCTTCTCCTTTGCCAGAAAAAATGCCACTGCCTGTCATCTCCTTCATTTTATAACCTGAACAAGGTTTCCTTAAAACGAAAAGAAACACAGGCAAGGATTAGAAAGAAACAAATGTTTAGTTCCAAATCTAAAAGAATAAGAATTCCAGTAATGTTGCTTTACATCTCAATCAGGTATTCTAAAAGAAAGAAAACGAAGCCAAATTGGGTAGAGATAAAAGGTTAAAGTGTGGTCATATTTCAGAAACTAATTTGCCCCGGACAAGAATTTTTAAATTAATCAGTTGCACAAACTTCATGCTCCCCTTCGTTATTGCTGAAGCCTGGCAGCATAAATGAATCCTTTCCTCGGTTAAAAAAATGTAAATTGATAATTACCAATCAACAATGAGCCAAAACAATCATCTAAACTGTCCCTAAAAATATAATTCTGAACCTAGGATTTCATCAAATAGTATCACGAAACAGATCTACAAAACCAACGAAATAAAACACTAAGGATAACGGTCTTAGAAAATTGACAATAACAAGTGCGCAAGTAACAAATAAAACAAACAAGATATCTGATCTGAGCTAAATAGATCATCTTTCCAATTTTCAGAAAGGAGTCTGATGTAAAGAAGTTCGATCAGCCGAGAAAGATCAAAGAGAGTTAAAGAAGATCAAATAAGCGAAAACGTAAATGAGAAATTTTTGTGATATATCGGGTAAAAGCAAGTTAAAGGAAAAGAGGGAAAGCTATAAATATCTCAAAAACACGCAAGTTACAACAAAAGTTGACATTTTCCGAAAAGCAAATAAAATCAGTTAAGCTGGTCCATTCAACATTTTGTATTTGCTGCCTCCAAAAGAAAATGTAAAAATAAGAACCAGATCTCACCATTTGTTTAAGCTCTCAGCCTCCTCATCCGTGACTTGACCTCCAAAGACCACCTTCCTGATCCCATCCGACGGCTACAAATCATTCAATCAACTGAAGGATTAACTAAAAGCGCCAAATTGCGTTTAAAATCGCTCAAGTATAAGAGAGACGGTTAAGTACCTACCTGGTGAGAGCGAGCGGCGGAGCCGAAGGTGGGGGAATCAGCGGGCGGATTCTCCGACCACGTGAGCAGATCTGCGGTGGATGTGTGTGGTTTTCTGACCGGAGTTGTCCTCTCCATTTTGCTCTAACCTTATTTATTATCCTCTTCTAGTCGTTGGTGTTGATTTGCAAATACTAGTTAGTAAATAAGCAAAACTAAGTGAAGCTAAATGGTAATTGGCGTTTGCTCTTTCTCTTACACTATTAAGTGTATGTTTGTGTCTTGTAATGTATGAGAGGGAGCACAGTGAGGAGTTGGGTTTTGCTTTCCTCGCTCTTTTTGAAGAAGAGCGGATGGAAAGAATGGATATGTGTCAATTGTCGATAGTGACCTTTGCTTCTCTGCTCCTTTGATCTGGAACTTTCCAATTTTTTTTTCTTTTTCCTTTTATGAGATTAAAAAAAGAGAAAGATATGAGTAGCAGAGGCAGCGAAGGCCTTTGTTCTATTTCCGAATTTATAACTTCCTATTTCCGAGTTACCGGCAGGTGACGGTTTTTCTAAAACTCGAGGACTCGTATTAACCGGTGAAGGATTCTAAAACGCCTTGGGTACGATACGATGGACACGATAACGATAGTCTTGTTGTCAAAATTACACTCAAGGGCACTCCTAGGTAGGCTGTGCTGTATCTTTTCTTTTGCACTAATTTGTAATAAAATAGTATTGTACTGCGCTGTGGGACTGTACATTATGATTTGCAACTGGGCTGTTGAATATTCTTCTTCGTACCCTTCAAAAGATACAAAAGAAAAATGGAGGAGGGACCTGGTCTCAATTTTGATCCAGGACATGCATCATTTTCATTCAAACACTTGGGAGCCAAGTCGAATAATAATTATTGAAATAAAACCAGAAAAAGAAGTTTAACAGGCACTATTTGCCTTTGCATTGCATGGATTGATCCCTGATGACATTAATTACCACTCGTGTTAAAACCAAACTAAATTAGAACACACTTTTTCTTTAGACTGAAAGTGGATAACGGAAAGGAAGATTGTTGGTTTTGCTGGCTTGTGATGATAAAGGCCATTGTGGTGAAAAAAAAGGATTCGATGGTTGTGTTGTGTACTTTATTCAGGAATTTGACGCAATGGTAAAGCTATAAGCTCAAAAGCCGAAGCCGTCTGTTCTGTCATCTGTGTCCGCGTATCGCACTGAAAGCACACTGCCCACCCAATCAACGGAATCTGAAGGTTTAAAATTCTAATAGACCTCCAAAGGTTAACGAATCACCCCAGTCCCAGGACCAGTCCCAGTCCCAGTGGGGTGAGCACGTGGTGGTTGTGGAACCTTTTTTCTCGTCCAAGTAAAATTTTTGGATTTGGGATTTTCTCTTCTTTTCCCTATTTTGATGTCCAAATATAAAATGCCAAATATATTTTGATAATAAATTAGGTAACCAATCTGCTTTCAGAACCTTATTAATGAACAAACAAAATATGCTGGTTTGAACTAACAGATTAAAGTAATAATCGACGGTCCCATCAAATCTACTGTGCTTTATGCACAATTTATCTCAAATTTAGGACGTGATTTTCTGTGCTAATAATTCAGGCCTTATTTTGTGCTATTTAATCTTAGTCATTTATTTATATGAGATTCATATAAATAAATAATTAAAATTGAATAGTACAGGATAAGGTTAGAGTTGCTGACACAAAAAATTTGAGGGCCTCAAATTTTGCCACATTTATTACTAAATTATTGTGTCTATTTTGCGTCTGAATAAATTATAATCATTTATTATAATAAATTAGATGGTTAAGATCGTAAAGACACCACCAACGTAATAATTCAGAGCAGCAGATCTGCTCTCTTATGTTTCTACTTAGATTCCTTGAAGAAGTTACAACCTCAACTCTACCTCGTGGTAATAGCTCCTAGTACTAGCTTGTCTTTAACCCAAAAAAAATTCTAATTCAAATGATGAGTTGTCGACGATTAAAAATATATATGTGACATCGTCACGGCTGAATTCAAGGTTAAGAAATAGCACCATTTGACTAAGCATCAATATCACCAACTAACTATGGATTTAAGAAAAGTTGTGTATGGATGAAGCCAAGAAAAGGGCATGTCGGCAGGCAAAAGATCGTTCTTGGGAAAGTTGTAACTATCTAGCATATATACTAAATGGCTTCTCTTCTGTATTATTATATCCATGCAATACTTCAGGAACTGGAATAGTTTTCCTGGCCTTTCAAAGATATGCTGTTCAGAGAGTGACGGTACAGAGAAATGGGCCAAAACTTGGCAGAGACAGGTGCGCAAAAGGCATCAAATGTAATCTACTGCTCCTTCTGCTGGTTAGTAATTACGACATTCGCAGTGATGGAATTATTGGTTTCCAAAATGAAGCTCGCTACAATTACACGGCATTTTTAAGGCCAGATTCAACGAAAAGAGGTATCGGGTAAATTGAAAAGCGTAGATGAGCTCAATATTACGAATACCGTATTGAGGTCAGTATCGGATTAAGCTCTGGAACGGAACGGTACCAGTATTGGGTATCATTTCGGAGAATTTTTTAAATTTATAAAATAGTCCCTAAAATTTTTAAAAATTGCAAAATAATCCATATTGATATATTATGTTGGATCCCGAATCCGAATCCGGAACCCAACTCAACTAATCTGAAACCTTCATACTTAAAACATGCTTATAAACTTCAATCAATCTTCTTAGGGCCCAAAAGTAAATTTGATTTCTAAGCTAATATGGAAACCTTAAAACTTAAACCGAAACCTCATACTTTTACAAGATTCGGATCCAAATCGGAAAACGAAACGAAAGAACAGAAACAATGGCAAATCGAAAGCTCGGAATTGAAAACGAAACGAACCGAATCGGAT